>CAUYQV010138277.1:0-21924 GCA_963574575.1 Galagoides demidoff
ACAATGCTATTACTTTCTTAATTTCTTTTTTGGATTATTCATTGGAGGTAAACAGAAATGCAGTAGTATTTTGTGTATTGAATTTGTGTCTTATAACTTTGCTGAATTCACTTATTAGTTTTTATAGAGATATTTTTAAGTCAAATTTTTAGAACTTTCTATACATGAGATAATGTCATCTGAGATCAGAGATAATTTTACTTTTTTCTTTCTAGTTTGGATGCCTAAAAATTTATTCTTAAGCCAGATATTTTTGTGGTAAAAGTAAAACAATCATTTACAAATACAAGGGCATTCCAGAATGTACGGCTGGATACTTTCCAAACATCCCTCCTACACTTTAGATTTGAAATTGTGCTTAAAACCTTACATATAATTGTAAAAAGAATCACTTTGCCCTAGGTTGTTTATCATAGCTCAATTTACAATTGCCAAAATGCGGAAACAACCTAAATGCCCACCAACCCAGGAATGGATTAACAAGCTATGGTATATGTATACCATGGAATACTTTTCAGCCATCAAATACGATGGAGACTTTACATCTTTTGTATTAACTTGATTGAGTTGGAACACGTTCTGCTTAGTAAACCATCACAAGAATGGAGAAGCAAGAATCCAATGTACTCAATTCTAATATGAAGGCAGTAGATGATCTAATAGCAGGGGGTAGGGGAATGAGGGACCAAGGAGAGGGGAGGAGAGAAGGGGATGGGGGGTCATGGTGTATAGCACACCACTTGGGGGCAGAACACAATTACAAGAGGGGCTTTACCTAACAAATGCAATCAGTATAACCTAAGTCTTTGTACCTTATTTATTGAATCCCAAACCAAAAAAAGAAAAAAAAAAGAGTATAGTAAGGGCAAAATACAGTATTGAACTTCAATAATTAAACCATTAAATTATGAAAAGCCAAAAAGAGAAAAATACACTTGTTATTACTTGATTTTAAAAAAAGGGGGGCTTTGATATCACTCATGTGTTTTTAACTAAAGGACAAATGATAATAAGTTTTCTCTAGTTTTGTTATTTTTATCTTCTCACTAGATTTGGTTCATCCACACGACCAGTCCCAAATTCAGGAATGAAGCCTAAAGTGAATTTATTTAGCCTCTTTGGTAACTAGGACTGGCTTGTAAAAAGAAAAGAAAATCTTATTTTACTACCTGCATTACGACTGGTTCTGGCCTGGATCTATATAATCAAGTCTTTCACATTGACTGTTGACAATTTGATCAATTTTTTTGTGACCAACATTAGTGACAGAAGTCACAGCAATTTAAGGTACAAATATTGAACTTGTTGGAGTTATGAAATGTAACTCACATGAAGCACTCATATAGCAGTTCAACAAGAAACCCATTGGTATGCCAGGAAGGCAACAAAGAAAAATGCCATTTGTGTAATAGGATAAATTACTCAGATCAACTCCATCTGGAAAATATTCTTTCTCCGTCTAAAATCCATGGTTTTGTACAATTTTTCCAGAGCAATGGATTTGGTAATGGATTTGCACAGCTGTGTGAATGTTGTGTGGGTCAAAGTTATATAAAAATGAACTTTAATCATTTAGTATTTCTTGGATTTTCCCAGTTTGGGGAAACAAGAAGTAAGAGCAGATATAGAGGTAAGAAGAACAAAAACAAGAAAAATAGAAATGCAGGTGTTTATGTCTGGGTGAGGCTGATGCTGAAAAGTTCTGTCTTCTAAGGTATGATCTTTAGATAGGTACCAAGGGAATATAAAGCTGTTACTTCCCTTGGCTCCAGAAAGTCGTAAGTTAAAACCAGTTTCTTAACCTTAAAAAATGTCATCAGCAGTGTTATAACTCATTAGGTAAGGTACAGACAATTTGTGCTTTAAGTAATTTACCTTTTGGTAACATAAGAAATAAGCACAGATTACCATTACTACCACCACTGGTCTGATAGGATTTAACTAATCAGCCTCCGAAAGAAAATACTTCTGGCTTACATTTTCCAAATGCCTCTAAAAAGGAACTTGTTTACTGCAGTAATTACACTATCACCATAAATTTAAAGGAAACTACTGGAGGAAATTTGGTGAAAATGGGCTTCCAGCTTTCTTTGGGTCCCGTGATTTAAGCTCCCTTTTAACAGGGCAGTCCACAAAACCCGAAGCTGAAACGTGGCGTTTTCCCCACCCATCTAAATTCATGTTGAGTATTAAACGCGGGTAGAGTCTGAAATGAGGAACAAACAGCCACTTAGGCAGCACATAGTGCAGAAATAACCCATAAAGAGGCAAGAGTCTGCATTAATCATCGGAGCAGGACAATCCGTGACCTTTTCTAATAAGAGCTGGAGCATCGGAAGCGAACATTAAATTTTGCAGCAGCCCTATTTGCTGTGTATCTGCGGCATTCATCACTGCTGAGATGGAAATGTCCTGAGACTTGTGGAATCTGACAATCATCCTTCACGGAGAGAGGATGTTCTGAAGAGCACAGAAAGCTTGTTCGCCCCCAAATTCTGCCAACCTTCGGGCCATTACAGCTTCGTTTCTCTTTCATTATGAAAGCAGAACAGCTGTTGAGCAAGCAAGGTTAACAAACCTTGGAAAAACATTAAAGTTAATTTGTTTTTAGGGCTTTCGTAAGCCCAGAAGTTGAAAGAAGATTATTTTATATGGACCCATTAGTCTTTCAATAGTCAAATCTGCAGAGCTACTTATAAGATTTACTCTTTGGGTTTTAAGTAGATATTATCTAGGGTAGGCATCTGTTTAACTGGCATTTGGAATCACCCGGGGCTGAGGGGGTTGGCCTAGAAAGTACTTTGGGCTAATGACCTGTATAGAAACTGGAGAGTCATGAAATCTCAGCTCAACTCCTGACATTTAAAAAGTCTTTGAAATTAGCGAAGAGGGTCCAAGTTTATACAGAATTAGAACAACTAGGTGAAGAGAGGAAAAGTGGGTATGAAAAGTTGTTGGGGTGAATTTAAACTTTTAATTTTGAATCATTAATTTAGCCAACCATATTTGAGCAGGAATATGAAAATACAATGGGAACGAGCTTTGGAATACTCAGATCTACTTCTTCTTAGCTACTCCAAGTTCTGTGATCTTCTTTGAACCTCACAATCTTCTTCATATTGAGATTATTATGGTGTGTGTGAAGTGCAGATTAAATTCAAATATTGAATATAACAGATAAAAAGGTAACAGATCATATACATATACATACACATATATATTACTTGCATAATCTACCCTGACTGGTGATCTACATAAATGGCATGGAAGATTATACTAGTAGTTTGGGGAACGCCTGCATTTTTTAGAAATGCTGAGAGTCTTTTTATTATTAGCACCACACTCTATAACCAACTGAGCTAACCAGCCACCCATATCTGTGCATCTTTTACACAGAAAAGATAGAGCACACACATTTAAGGGATTAAACTTTAAATAGTAAAATTTTTGGCACTGTGGTAGACAGACAACAAGGAAGATAGTTTTGGGGAGACCTGTACGATGTCATTCAAAACATACCGGTTTGAGTTAAGTGCTCTGAATTTGAATTCTGACCTAAATGCTCTCTACAGGAATCAGCAGAT
Organism: Galagoides demidoff; assembly: GCA_963574575.1. NCBI lineage: Eukaryota > Metazoa > Chordata > Mammalia > Primates > Galagidae > Galagoides > Galagoides demidoff. The sequence continues at coordinate 3,585 of CAUYQV010138277.1, forward strand.
TCCCTAATCATGAGCCATGAGCAGCAGCTCCGCTATCTGGATAAGAATTCTAGCTCAGTGATGGATAAACTCAGACCAAGGGTGGTTGAAATATCAGTTGGAGGATCGAAGTTGAAAGAAAGTTAGTTCAGAAAAGAAAGGCTCAATCTGCATCTCAGAAAGCTGAGAGTTGGAGGAACAGAATTCCTGGGCTCTAAAGTCCAAAGAGCTCATTGAGAGGCCTCTGTCAGAGCTCATGGGACTTGAGGGAAGTAGGACATAACCCAGAATTATTACCAGCCTACTGGGGGCTGTTTGAAGCTAGTTTACCTTCCCACCTTCCAGCCCTTCCAGACTTCTTGCTGTAGACACAGTGGTGAGGTGGCCCAGGACTGTGGATTTCTCTGGGTCCCCTCAGGCTGCCCTCCTCAGCCTTGGACAGGCTGTAGTCATGTCAGGTGCACAGCATCTACCCCATTACAGGCATTCAGGGACTTCTGCTATTATCAGGACAATTATGATTAGAGAGACTTCAGAATTTCCAAAGGCCTTTGAACCCTCCTGTGTCTGGACATCCTGCCAGGTCACAAAGGTCAGAGCTGTGAGCCCAGCCCCTAGCATGCTACATGATTTCTTGGGAGGAGGATTCGTGATAATGGGATACTGGTGTTCGCTTTTAAGTGTAAGACAGAAGGTTAAATATATTTGAAAATATTTTTATTTATTGGATTATTTGTATATTCACATTTAAGTCTAATGAACTTGGAGAAGAAAGAGGATCAATTTTTTTTCTTTTAAAGTAAAACTAAGAAGTGACATTTTTGTAACTGGAGACCATGACAGAAGTACTCTGCCTTTCCTGGCGCACAAACCTACTTTGTGTCTTTTAGCTGCCATACTCATCTGATGCTCTCATTTTAAGCCTACGTAGTCCATACTGTTATTATGAGCTCCATGAAACAGGGGGTGTAAATAGTTTTGTCTGAAGTCCCAGAGCCAGAACGGAGCAGAGCCAGGCTTCAAACACCAGAACTTCTACTCTGGAACCCATCTCCTTAACTCCCAAAACGAGTGGCCTGTCACTTACTCTTCCTTCATGCCAAATGCCACCTGGGTCCCAAAGCCTAGAACATTGCTGCACTGCGTGGTTTCTAACCCTCCCAGGGTCGTATAAAACCACCCAAGTCAAGTGGAAGTGAACATGATGAACATTGACAAATATACCACCTGCTCTCAACTTGCTGAAATCGATTCATGTAAATTAGACATTACCACAATGTCTTTAAAAGGAACTCATTCATTCACTTAACAAGTGCTCATTCAATGCCCACTCCGTGGCAGCCATTAGTTAGATATATAGAGGTGGGTGGTGTGGTAAAGGCCATTCAATAGCCTCATCTGACTCTTTGATGACACCTCTGGAAAAAAAAGAAAAAACAGCTTTGATATCTTAAAGCTGAATTACCAGGTATCAAATTCATCTTAGGGATAAACTTTATTATTATTATTGTTATTATTTTTTTAGAGACAGAGTCTCACTTTGTTGCTCTTGGTAGAGTGCCGTGGCATCATACCTCACAGCAATGCAAACTCTTGGGCTCAAGTGATACTCTTGCCTCAACCCCCCGAGTAGCTGGAACTACAGGCTCCTGCCACAACACCCAGCTACTTTTAGAGACGAGGTCTCGCTCTAGTTCAGGCTGGTCTGGAACCCGTGAGCTCAGGCAATCCAAGAGAGAAACTTTAGGGTATCAAACTCCAAGGAAGACTTAGGAGACCGCCCAATCCTAACTGGAATAAGTGAAAAACAAATTAAAAAATACATATATCTTTATATTAACATTTCCAGAATGCATATATTTTAAGAATATGTGTATATATATTCTGTATATGTATTACATAAAATCAATTTAGATATTATATACAAATAATGTAGTCACACTCATTTTAAAGAAAAATTGATCAACCAAATTACAGGGAGGGATGAGAAATATTAAATTTAATTCATGCTTTTCTGATATTATTTTAGAAATAACACTTTGGGGAATATGGAAGAGCATTTGGAAAGAAAACAATGATTTTCAAGCCAATCAGTGAACAAGTATAGAAACATGAAGAGAGTTTTGGCCAAAGGTTTTGTGCACTGTGCTTTCAATGACCTCTGAAAGCACAGTATTAGACAATTGGCTGGAGAAAGAGTGAAGGCTGCAGTTCTATTATATAGTAATTTCATGTCAAAAGGAATTAATTGTGCAGTCTCTTTGTGCTCTTGATAGTTGTGGTCAATGAATTGATCTGACACTGAAAATTAATGCCTGCCATATATTTTGTGTGAAATGATGATACTATGCTCTCCAAGTTGTCAAGCCAGGCTGTTACCTTCACTGAGAAATCTATCTGGAGATTAGCTTTTACAAAAAAAAAAAAGTCTACATGTTTTATCAATCAACCATACTTCTTTTTCAGCAATGAAGTTCTGCATACCTAGTCAAAAGACCAAAGTTACCTCGAGTTTTCTTCCTAGGTAAAACTCTTAGTTTTCCTTCTAAGTAAAATAGCTGATGTTGTTTACAGGGGGAACCATGTGGATAGTGAAATTAGAACAGAAGACTGATGATGGCCAGGCTACCTCAGGCAGTAGCCAACACAGAATAATCCTTTTAGAAAGTCAGAAGGTGCAAAATTCAAATTTTGCTCGAACTATTAATATAATTAACAGTTAGAGCAAAATTAATTAATGTGTAGCAAACACACAGTAACAGCAGAATCTGAAGATGGACTCAAGGGTTTTTCTTTTTCTTCTCTTATCTGCAAAATGTAGCTAACATCATCCTGAACAGCAATGTTAAAGATCGATAAGGTTATGTATGTAAAATGGAATTGATTGTTCCAGAAAAAAAAAGAGAGAACAAAAATCATTTCATCTAAAGGCTAAGTACTCTGTCAATTTTTACCTGATCTCTTTGGTAATGAAGCAAATTAGCATCATTAAAAAAAGTTAATATTAAAAAGAAAATCCTTTATTTGAAAGACACAAGGTGATTTTTGGCTACAATAGAGAAAAAAAAAGTTTAAGAGCTGATGTCTATTGTAAATAGTCTGTCGTTTAATAGCCTTTAAAAAAAGCCTATATTGACCACGCTTTGCTTTGTTTTTACTTTGGTTTTATTTACTTATTTTTTTGTTGTAAATACACACAGTCAGCTGAAATATACCCTATTAGATAACAATAAGTACAATTGTCATTTAGTACTTGCTGGATAATCGTTACCTTCTGTGTGGAATACTTCAGAGAGTAAGCCAGATATTTGCCTCTTCTCCTTTAACTCATGCTTACCTAGGGACAGTCCTTTATTTTAATATAAATATTCTTGGCTAGCGTAGCTTAAAAATGTATTTTTTTAAGTTTTGAAGACAGTGATTGCCTTTTAAGAGGCATGATTTTCTCCTCTTGCATTATTCATTTTTCAAATCTTTCACACAAGTTGCTACTTCACTAATTACAGACTGGCAAGTGATCAAGAGAACTAATAAAGGCATGCAGATTTTCCTTTAAAAAAATTCTGTTCTAATGTTAATAAAAGGGGCAAAGTTACAATGTCAATTGAAGAACTGTTTTCTTTTCCAGACACTTGTTCTTAATGATGAGTTCTACTTGAGGAAGACAAATACTGTTCTTTCCTAAAGAAGTCATTTTTCCCCCATGATGGCATTTTGAAGTCTATGATTTGTCACAACTCTCAGCAGGAAGTATAATGGCCAAGCATGGCTTAACATGTCATTTATTCAAGTAAGATGGTCTCAGTTCTGTGGTGACAAAAATTCTCTGTCTCTGGTTTGCCCTTGGCCACCATTTTAGCCCATGAGAACAGTGAAAGTTTGGTGAAGTTCAAAGTGGCCTTGTTTCATCCTATGGAAATATTTCATAGTAATTAGACATCCAGCAAGGAAAACACCACCATCACCATCAACAATAAACACCGTAATTACTTTTTCCATATATGGAAAGTAGCTTGAAACTCTAAAAAAGACTCCTTTCCATAGGTGGTAAAAATTCTCCAGGAAAACCATGTACCTATACAAGAAATACACAATTTTCCAAATGTTTCCAAAAGCACAGCCCAAGTTGTAACCACCAATGTAAAGAAAATGGTAGTATGAGAAACCAGAATACATCATCTCAAAATATGCCTCTTTGGCATAAAGATTGTTTTGAGCTGAAGACAATTGACAAGAATAAGTTGCAGTAAAGCTCTCTGTGCTCCTCCTATTCGCCTGGAAGCAGGACATAAATTTACAAAGACAAGGTATTCTGCCTCTCCTCCCTACCGGGGACAACAAAAAAATTAACCACTGAAGACAATGTAGACACACATCAGCCTGGAGATGGCCTTGCATTAAACTAACAAACCTTCCTAGCTAGCCTTTATCTGCCAAGGATTTGTCTTCCCACAACTTGCTGCCCCTAAAGATTCTAATTCCCTTCCCTTGGTCTTGTCACTTCCCTAAAAATTTACTACTCTTTGTTGAAGATGTTATATAAGTTAGAATTCAAAGCTGCCTCTCGGAGAATTACTGTTTCACTGGGTCTCATATGTACACATGTACTCATGAAAGACACATTAATAAATTTCTCCTCATTTTTCTGTTGCTAATATGACTTTTGTTACAGAGGTCTAATTTCAACTAAGAACTCATGAGGGTTAAAGGAAAAAATTATCTTTCCCCACTTAGAGTAGCTTTACAGAAATTCAGGGTTAGTCCTCTTAGTAACAGTGGGAATATGGAATCTGCATTGGCAGTAAATATGTTTCATACAATGAAAATGGCCAGATTTGAGTTCCTGCTACTTAGAAGATTCATCAGAAGGTACGATTACTAGAAGAGTTCCTTGAAGTAGTCAACTACAATGTGAACCTTACCTAACAGACACGAACAATGTGACCTAATCGTACGTACCCTTAATATCCAGAACCCCCCCCAAAAAGGATTTCTCTTCCCAGCCATGAGCTAATTGACACAAGTACTTGGCCTTGGTTTTATGGTATTTGTACATCATTCTTTTCATTTTGTCCCTCTAATTTTGCTCTTATAAATCATACTATGTCTTAAACCAGTCTATTGTCCTTCAACCACAATTTCAAAAACTCTTTACTTAAAAATGCTGCCAATATACAACTTTTCCCAAATGTTACATCCTAAGTCTGCATGAAAATTAAAATCCTGAAGTCTTGTCAAAGTACTTCTGTAAAATCCCTTAAATATTTGATAAAGAAGAATGTAATGTACTTAATTTTGTTTATACAACCTGTAGACAACATTTTAAATTTTTGTTCTATTAGTATTTCTCTATAACCCTCAACTATTTAATACTTTTTCTAGAATTTAAAGAGGGTATCATTACCCCCACTTAAAGAGGGTATCTTTGTAAATGGTTATAAAATCGTCAAAATGTTCCCTGCAATCCTTTCATACATTTCACAAGTGAACAATTCTTTAAAGCTTAATTATATTTAGTGCTTGTAGTACACAGCCCTTTGAAATAATTTCAGAGGGAATCTCCCATACTATTTAAAATCCTACTTTCTTTTCTTTTTCAATGCTTTTATTACATATCTATCACATATTTTTATAATATGATAGTAAAAGCTTCTTATTTTATTTAAATTTTGAACACTAAAATTACATCACATGAAATGGCACGGTGCTTCTCAACTTTGGTTTATCAAACGATAAGGGAACCAGCCCAGTTAATGAAGCAATTTGCTTCCTGTGAAATTGAAGAAAGCCTCTGTGGGTCCAGGCACCATTTGTTGAATAAGCAAGTTAATATAATGCAAAGAGCACAGAGGTCAGATTACCTGGATTTAATTAAATTCTGGCTGTGCCTTTTCCTAACCAGATGACCTGAAGCTAAATTCATTATCCTGTCCTGAGACTTGGTTTCCACTTTCTAATAATGATGAGAATAATATTAGTAATGCCATAGAATTATTGGGAGGGTGAACAAGATACTGTGTTAAAAAATCACTTACATGAGAAAGTGCCATAGAAAAATGTTCTTTTTTAAATGTGCAGTTTGCAGGAAAAAGCAATGCACTGGATTTGAATAATTATATCAAACATGGCTTGTCCCTGTAAATTGTGCATGTGGTCTTATGAACAAAAAAGTAGAGTTATCTCTTTTTGTACTTTTCTTCCATTCTTGTACATGGCCAATGCTGGGCACAGCAACGTAGCTAAAGCTCTCTTTGGGTTTGGTTTGCTAGGTTTTGAGGGGGGTGACGGTGGGCAAAGGTGATAAGATACTTTTTACAATTTAGGATATATTATCTTTAACAAAATGGCCAGGAGTGACCAGCTACGTCACAAATCATTGGCCTTCATTCTACAACCTTCTCTCCCATCTTCTTATTTCCCTACAAGTGGAACATCTATTGTGATATATAACCTAGACCTAGCAGGATGGCTATTTGAATTAGAGTATAAAGTTTCTCCATCTTATTGGTTTTGTCCCCCACATCAGAGTGATGTTCCCTAATTGGTATTCCAATACCTTGGCATACATCTCATCTGCGATGGACTCTTATTTTTACACACATATGATCATCACCCCTGTTAAGTCCCTCATCCCTTTCACGTCCCATGTCAGGCAAGGCTATTCTCCCTCATGTCACAAACCTCAGAGCTTTATCCTGGAGCCAAGTTTTAGGCTTCCTTAGAGCCTTTAATAAGTTGATCATGTTCTTCTTCCACAGACTCATCTTGACTTCCCTCTTAATTATACCAGAATTCCCTCTCGGAATCTTCACTGTTCTTCCCTCATTGAGGATGAGTTCATCATCTCCCAAGGCTTTGCTTGGCATCTACACAATGATGACTTCCAATGCTGTTTCCTGAGTACTGTCCTTATCTTCGCTGGGCAATTGACATCGACAATTCAAATGTAATGATAAATTTTAAACTTAATTTTCTTACAAAAAGAAAAAAACAGAAAGGAAAGAAATGCTATAATTCCTTCTCAGCTGTATTGCTTTCTATGCAGTCTGGAAAAGCAGCAAACTTTGAGAGGTCTTTGCTTCTCCTGTGCTTCTTCACTCTCCTTAACCAGTCATTCAGCAAGACTTGTCAATAGCACGCTTGAAAATGTCTCTTTAATCCATGTGTTCTCTTCACCTCCACTGTCCCTCTTCCAGCATTGGTCATCATCAGCCTCTTAACTGAGACCCTCACTGGTCTCTTCTTCCTTCCATCCATCTTCCACACAGACACTTACCTGGTCTGCTTATGTCGCCTTCCAACCAGGCCATAATATTTTCTGCTTAAGGTAGAAATAAAATAAAAAGTGATGAATGATTCCTACCTATCTGAAGAATAAAGACCATCTCCATTAGCAAGTTATTCTCAGCATATGTGTCCAAATTCATTCCTCTAGAATTTTATACATTTTATTTCTTGTATATAGCTGCCATTTGTACTCACCCTTTAAGATTTTGCTCAAATAAATCTCTTTCTAAATATCTAGAGTGAATCACTTCTCATTTTATGCCCTCTTAGCATTTTGGATATGCCCCAGTAATACTGATGGGCAACATATTTTCTGAAGCAAAACTGGAAACAGATAGCATTACAACTGATTGTGGTTGTTAGTGAAATAAAACATTACATTTTATGTGGGTCATGTCCCAGGATATGTGGTAAAGATGGTCCCTGTAAGGATGACATGTGTCATATTCAGATGAAGAGAAGTATATTTTTTCCCATGTCTGTCTTCCCCACTAAACTATAAGGTCCTCTATGATCAAAGTGACTATGACTTAGTATGGGTCACTTAGAGGATCTGGCACATTTATTTTATCAATAAATATTCACTAAGAAATAACTGGTTAATACACAAGTGAAGAAAATGAACACCTTTCCATAGTTGTTTATGAAAGCATGCTTTTGTCATGGCTTAAGTCCTGTGTGCCCTATATAATTTGATTTGGGAATAAAACTCAATTCTTTTTCATAAACTGCCCCTCTAATATGAACCAGGATGCAATCAAACTTCTGATTTCTCCTTTCTCTTCAATCTTAGCTGATGACCTTGCTTTTTATTCCAGGGGAAAATTGAGAAGCAAAATTCTTTATTGTCCCATACCCATATCTACCAACCTACTTACATTTGTGTGCTCGGTCTTTCCTGGTGAGCTGAACTTCACATTCACTAATCAGTCCCTTCCCTGGAAACCTGTTTATCTCCATTCTTATTTACCCAATGACAATATTCTCACAGGCATCCTCTGTGTCATGAACTTTTTTGTTTGTTTGTTTGTTTTTACCAGATAATTCCCTTCCCCAAGTAAACATGCTAACATACTTCAAGTTGAACAAAATAAAAGAAGAAAGGAAAAGAAAAGAAAAGAAAAGCAACTCTGTTCTTTGCCCTTGGGGAGGCAGCACTTTTCCCCTTTCCAACAGAGCTCAAGGAATTTCCTGCACTCAAAGCCTCTGTTTCCCATGCTTCACTTCCTTCTTGATTTCACAATAATCAGCTTTCTGTCTCCAGCAATCCACCAACATTTCTGTCAACTGCAAGTGTGGTTTTTATGTTGCCATTTCAAAATGATTTCGGTTCCCCTCTCACTCTGTTAGCATCATTCAACAAAGGTAAACTCTCCTCTCTTGAGGCACTTGCTTCACTTGGATTCTGAGCTACTGTTCTCCTGGGATTCTCCTCTTTTCCAAATTCTAAAGAGCCTTTGCTGATTCCATTTTATCTCCTAGATTTCAAATATTTGGATGCCTGGAGGTTCAGGCCCCCTCTTCTCTGCCTAGTCTCACTCTGTTGATCTTATCCATGCACATATGTAAACTTAGGATTTCTAAATTTATGACTCTGGCCCTGACCTTAACACTGAACTCAAGATGCATGTGTAATTATCCATTAATATTTCACTTGGATATATAATAGGCTGGTCACATGTTCAAAACTGAGCTCTGCTTTTCCAGCTGTCAACCTGCTTTTCCCATAGTCTTCCCATCTCATTAATGTCAGCTCCATTTTCTGTTGACTGCCCCTTTAGTATGAACCAAGTGCCAAAACCTATTGGCCTTTCCTCAGTCTAATAGCCAGAGTGATACTTTTAAATTTAAGAGGGACTATATCATTCCTCTCTTCAAACTCTTCCAGACCTTTTCATATTACTCAGCATAAGCTCCAAATTCTTACTGTGGTCTAAAGACTTTCCATGCTCTCACTTCTGTGTGCTTCTCAGACCGCGATCCTCTCTTACCATCCTTTCCTCCTCCCTCAGGTCTGACTATGCTGGCTTCCTTCTGTGCCTGAAACATGCCAAGGATGCATGGTACCAGGGCCTTTGTACTTTTTCTTTCTTCCCAGAAAACTTTTCTCTTTACATTCATATCCTTTTACTTAACCTCCCACAGGTTTCTCCTCAAATATGAATTTACAGAAGAAATCTTGGATGAGGAATTTTCACAAATAACACCATTCATTATTCTGTATCTCCTTATCTTACTTTATAGTATTTATCACCTTAAGAACACGGCATATTTAATTCTGAATAATAACATTACGATGTAAGCTCCAGTGAGGGCAGTAATATATCTGTTCTTGTTTGTTCATAGTTGCCTTGTATAGAGATGAGTAGCTGACATCTAGAAACAATGGACACCTGCTAGACAAATGATTCACATGGTGCATAGAACTGTGAAAGGAGATAAAACAAAACATAGGAAGCTTTTCACAATTTCTGGCAAAACTGCTAAGAATCCTTGATAGCGACCTGTTATTTCAATAATCTGAAGAGGGCAGCACACGGCACTTCACCTCACATTCTGTTTGGAAATAAACATTAATAGCAATTTAATTTTAAGCAAGGGCATTGATTCTTCAAGGACACTTAAGAACCTGAAAAAGAGAAGAGGATTAAAATTAGGCTGACAGCAAAACCAAAAGGAACATAATGACCAAATCCATATCACCATTTGACCTCAGTCTCTGATCAACATGTAGCTGCCATTTGACTCCATAAAAATCATGAGGTTCGTGTTTGCTTTGCTCCCCCTCTCATAAATGCTGGTGATAGCCGCACGCAGACTGTGAGGTAGGTAGTTTAGAGCTGAGAATTGGTTCTTATTACAATTATGGTGAATAAACATGACAGATTAACTGGACCAATGGCTGTCAGACATTTTTCCCCGCAACAAGGTATTTCCAGGTAACATTTACCCAAGCCACATACATCACTTAGAGGTCTATGGGTTCTGTGCAATTCCCTGTTACCACCTAAATGCACCCCTCCCCCCAGGAACAATTTCTTCCCATCCATCTGCATACTCAGAGCATGAGGCTGGGAATTGTTATCTGGGTAAACTTTGTCATTTCCTGTATAAGAAAACTGAATCCTACAGAGAGTAAGTGACTCACCCAAGACTAAAGATATAGAGAATTAAAGATGTAGGAAGTCAAACTTCAGGAGCTCTAAGGGATTGAACAAAACATCTTAGTTTCCTGGCGATTTATTTCTTGCATAGTGAGAGACCAAACATACCAATGGACAATGGCCAGACAACATAGGAAAATAAAACATTGGCTCACAAGCAGCAACCAGTTCAGGAAATCAACAACCAGGCTGGGAAGTCAGACGATTATATTTATCAACCAGTCTAAAGGGGCAAGCAATAACCCTGTGCCAATTGGCCCCCAGTGCCCAGCACATGATTAATAATGGACAGCTTTCCTAGTTCCCTAAGTTTCCAACTTAGTAGCAATTGGAGAAAGCCAAAAATACACAACCTTAACTAGTCACATAGGATGCCCTGCTTCTATTTAGCCCAACTACAGCCTCCCCATGCTGACATTCTCCAATTAGGACATACCTAAAGTGATACCATAAAATTTTCCCATTCCTCTGCCTGCATTTGATTTTCTGCCAAGTGAAAATGATGATTGCTAACTCCCCTTGCTATGCCAATGTCTGAATAAATACTTTTGGTTTCTCTCATTTGGTGGGTCTTCCCTAATTTCCACATTCTCATGGAGCTCCTATTGAAAGTCTGCAGTGTCCATGGCTAAAGACCTCAGCCTTTGATCAGGTGCTGCCGAGATCCTTGTGGCTTGCTTTTCATAGCTGGGCAAGTCCATGCCCATGGGATAAGTCAGCAATAAACCTGAACATTTGCTCTCTTTGCCCTGAGATTCTTAGCTCTTTAGTTTCAGTTCGATAACCCAGTTTTTGTTAATGGTTCCCACTGGCGTGGCATCCTTAGAGGAATCAGGTGATTCCTTTTCCTTGCTTTCTTATTGTCTTATTCTCCTATTTTGTGCTGTGCTGTTGAAAAGAGTTTTTTCCATACAGAGAGTCATAAGGCAGAACACAGGCATAAGTCCCATAAGCCTGTTATTTAAACTGACATCCCACACTGGTGAGTTTGCAGTTTTTGCTAGACTGGTGCCCACTTGGACAATCTTTTGCTGTGAGTCATTAATTAAACCAAATGTAGGTCTCTTTCCATTTCTAGTTTTTGTCCTAAGAGTTTGAATTTGAAACAGATGATGAGCTTAAGACAACTAAAAAGTAATTAAAAAGTATTTGGCACTTGCTTGACATTAAAATCAAGTAAGGACTGAGAATAATAAAGATAGTGTGTACTTTTATATGTTCTGAAAATGTAGATGTAATGCAACTAATGGGATAGACAAAGAAAGAATATAAAAAGTAGAAGATACTCCCCGATTGCCACATAGGTACTAACTGAGTAGAAAAGAATATTATTACTCTAAGTTACATTTGTAAAGGAAGAAGAAAAGGGGGTGAAAAGAGATTACTAAATAATTTGTATTTTGTTCATAGAATGGAAACAATGGTCATCTATAAATGAGAAGATTAATTTGTAAAAAACATAGTATAAATGGGCGGTGCCTGTAGCTCAAGGAGTAGGGCGCTGGCCCCGTATACCAGGGGTAGTGGGTTCAAGTCTAGCCCTGGTCAAAACTGCAAAAAAAAAAAAAAAAAAAGAAAAAGAAAGAAAGAAAGAAAAGAAAAAAACATAGTATAAAGATAGCCATTAGAGCAGAAATACAAACCTGAAATTGCAAAATAACCCTTTGCAACCCTTAAAAAGAGAAAAATAAACAAATGTAATGGACCATATGTCAGAATGAACACAAAACATCTTGGTCATAACAATAAATGAAAATGCATGTAATCTACTTTTTAAAGATTTTTCAGATTGGCTAACAAAACAAAGCTCAATGTTGTGCTATATATAAGGACACACATAAAACAAAGGAATTCAAAACATTTTTTAAAACAAAGTCAAATGTAATCAAAAAGAAAGAAGGATCGTGATATTGATATGGTAATGTAGAATTCAAGCCAAAAGTCTTCCATAGAACAATGAACAAAACATTATAATACTAAAGACTGAATGCATAAATCCATATAGAAGTTATTATATTTATGTTCCCCAAACACTCAGCAGACTTTTATAAAGAAAAGTTCGCAAAAGACACAGGGAAAAATAGATACAACCAACACAAATCATAGCAGACTTGAATATAAGTCTCATAATCCAAAACAAGATCAAGTTAACAAAAATGAGTAAGGCTAGGGAAGACCCAGTGTCAAAATCAACAGGGTAGATCTTACATCTCCACATAGAACTCAACACCTCAGTACCAGAGAACATGTAACTTTGCATGGAGAGTCATAGAAAGAATACAAATAAAATTCTTAGAATGCATTGCAATTTAAAACATCAAAAATAAAAGGCCCTCATGGTTTTTTAAATCCTATATTCAAAAAGGAGTTGGAAATTTAAACCAAAAGGAAAAAACAATTCTAAAGTTTCGTATATATGTTAATTAAAGCTCAGCATATCAGAACCTATAGACTATTATGAAGTAAAAATTTATATAATTAAATGTATACCAATGAAAAATGTTAAAATGAAAACAAATTAATTCAATATGACTAAAAAACTTGAAAAAGAAGCAAAAAGTAAACTAAAAAAAAAAGAAAGCCAAAGCAGGAATTAATAAAAATAAAATTAGAAATTAATAAGAAACAGTAAAATAAACAAGTAAATAAAGAACTTGTTTTTTGAAAAAGAACATCCGAAAGGAATAAGTGCTAACTTAACCAAAAAGGGATAAGGATGTATTGGAAGCACAAATACAAAAGAAAAATGATAAAGAGAAATAAATTAAAAGCAAGGAAATAAAAATCATACCATATATTTTTGTGCACTATAGGGAATTAAATTTGAAAACTTAGAAAAATGAATAATAACTTTATAAAGAATTATATATCCCAAATGATTTCAGTAGATGTAGAAAATGTAAACAGACAGATTTTAATTAAAGTAATAGACTTGTCAAAAGTCAACTTGGTATAAAATAATCATACTCAGATAGGTTCCCACGGAAACACTACCAACATTTCAAAACCAGGTGATTTCAAAGCTATTTAAACAATTCTAGGGTGTACAAAGAAAGAAAACTCTCTTCCAAATTCATTTTATTATAAAGTAAAGCACTGATACCAAAACCTGGAGGGAAGTGGCACAAAAAAGCAAAGCAACCAACCGGTCTCAACTATGACCTTAAATAAAATAACAGCAAACAGAACTTATAATAAGACCATAATAAAAATAATACGTTTTAACCAAACAGAGTTTATTCTAGAAAATTCATTCATATGATTATCCATTATATAATTTTGATTTATCAAACGAAAAGACAAATTTTCAGTATTAGTCAGATCTGTATTAAAACATAGACATAAAGTTGGCCTGTAACTTAACATAAACCCAAACATTTTCAGTAATAAAATCTATGAGGCTTGTACAAGATTGAGAAATTAGATTATACTTTTATTTAATTTCATGTCTATTCAATATTATCATTAAGGTGAAAAACATAATAGGCTAAGTCACATCAACAGCACCACGACAGGTGTGCACATGGAAGGTGTGAACGGCACCTTTTGAGTTCCTCCCAGGTCCTGGGAACTGCAGCTGTGTTGCATTGTCTCATTTCTACAAGGTATCTGTGAAGATTTACTGTCTGCATTGTATGAATGGGGAAACAGGACCAAAAGAAAAAAAAATGAAGTCATAGGTGCTTTCCGTTTTTAAGCTTCAGGAAGTTAAGTTGATGATCTGTGAGAAAAAGTACAATAATAAACTACTGTGTCTTTGCTGAGTTCCTTGGACTTTAACTGCAGAAATCCCGAGGTCCTCAGGATCTTCTGCTGGTTGATTCAGCATTGGGCACCTCCTTGCTGCAGTTGTCTGAATTCCCCATGCTTTGTACCCAGAAATTCTCTTTACTGAGCCTCCTAACTGCCCGTGGTGCTACTGGATCATTTTTGGTGACCACTGCTCTGATCCTCTGCTCACTTTCTGCTACAGGCTAAACACTAAATGTTTGTGTCCTCTAAAAATTCATTTGGTGGAACCTAAATTCAGATGTGAAGGAATTTCGAAGTGGGGCCTTTAGGAAGTGATTAGGCACTAACCTTTATTTAGTTAGTGCCTAATTCCCTTGCCCCTTCCATCTTTGACATGAAGGCACAAAGATACTTGTCTATGAACCAGAAAGCTGCCCTCCCTAAACACTCTGTCAGCCCCTTGATGCTGGACTTCTCAGCCTCTAGAACGAAGAAGAAATAAATTTCTATTGATTTTTAGCTCCCCAATCTACAGCAACCTGTCATGGCAGCCAGGAGGAACTAAGACACCCTCCAGATTCCAGATCTGATTGCAGCAAGCGTGGCAAATTGGCCCAGGACAGGGCCTTGGGTGACCAGCATCTTCTTTCCCATTTTAGGAGTTCTACCCAGCTTTGAAAAGCTCTAGCTGCTCCTTTAAGTCATCTCTCCCAAGTCAGCTACTGTCCCAGACACACAAAGCGGGTCTGGGAGGTTTTCACAGGGGCCAGGCCCTTCCTCCCGCCCTGCCTTCTGAGTGGTCCTCTGCCTGTCCTAGGCCAAGCTACAGGCAGGAAAACGGGGCTCACTCAGCAAGGTGATTCAAAGTCCGGCTCTGGCTAGGCACTTTTTCATTCTTCCATGCACCTTGCGAGACACATACCTACGATAAACATTTGTAGATGCTGTTTGTTTATCCCACATGAGAAAAGCAACAGAGAAGAGAAGGCAATTAAAAAACTTCACGCTGACACTTAGGGTTTAAATTGATCTTATATTAACTCGATGAGGTAGATCTTTTTTATCTATGTTATAAAGATAAGAATAAAGAGGTTTGAAAAGGTTAAGGAACTTCACCAAATCACACAGCTAGCGGTGTATTCAGCACGCGCAAACCCGTTCTGTTTGGCCCCGGAGTCTCTGGAGTTCTTTCCATTTTGTCATACTGTCCCTGAAGGCATAAATACAATCACAGTTTGAAATCTTGGATGGAAATGGTTGAAATAATATTAACACACAAAAAATTGAAGTGGATGAATCCTGGGATCTTTGTTGCTAGAACACTTAATTCTGAGCTCTGGCTGCTAAAGGACCAGTCAGCACTGCCTTATTTTCTTGGTTAATGAAGTGTGTGCTGCCCTCTACTGGCACAAAGAAAATGCTACATCATGCTTCTATGCGCTCAACAGAGTTGTGAAACCCAAAACCAAGAAGATTCAGTTCTAGCACCTCGCGTTGTCAGAGATTGCAATGGGGCTGGGTTCTTCCTATAGTATTTTCTTTTGGAACAAATGGATGAACTTCTGTTACATTATCTGCTGCTGCCATTCGTCTTAATGCATTTAACATTTAGCAGAGGTATCTTGCGTCTGCACAAATGCAAATCCGAGAGGTTAGGAATTGGTGAATATACCAGGGTCAAGAAGGCATTAGTCCCTATTGTTTGCTCTGAATATTGTCCTAGGTGACAAATGGCTGATAGGTAAACTTTTAAATTCATTATTTTTCCTGTGTATATAAAACAGACTATTGATTCTTAAGAGGCCAACTCTAATATTCTGCCATGAATTTAATCATTTATTCATTAAACAAAGATTTATTAAAGTCTGTTGTGTGCCACCATGCTAGCAGTGGGGTAGGTATAAATAAGGATCAGCTATATGAACAAATGTTTGCAATGATGTTTTCAAGATGCCATAGGATCTCAGAAATAATGGCTCATTTTTGACTGGGTGTGACCAAAAAAGGTTTACATTTCTTCAAATAGAAAGAGTTTACATGATAAAAAAAAAAAAGAGGGAAGGGCATTTCAAATTGAGGAAATCTCACATGCAAAGACAGGAAGACAGGGAGATATGGAAACCAGGCCAGGGCACTCAGTTCCAAAACTTAGCTGATCATAAGACTTTTCAGGGAGTGGTGAGTGTAAACTCTGGGACAGTAAGGAGCACAGAGTTCTGAAGAAGCTAACTTCTCTGCATGAGAAGTCTGGATATACAAAGGATGACATTTGAAATCATGAACTCATCCAAGAAAAAATACTATATACCTAATCACTGAATATCACCATGATTATGTTGGAAGTACTCTCTTTGGAAAGCATTTCACTGACAACAGTGCCTAGCACATCCTTCAAAGCAATTTGGAGCTTTTTGGAATGGCCATCAGAGCTATCATCATATTACCCCTGATCTCCTGAATGTCATCAAAATGTCTTCTTTTCAATATTTCCTTTATCTTCAGGGAAAGAAAAATGCCACCGGGACAAGATCAGATGAGTGGGGAGGGTGTTCTAATACAGTTATTTATTTACTGGCTGAAAGCTTCCTCATAGACAGTACCGTATGAGCTGGTGCATTGTCATGATGCAAGAGCCATGAGTTGTTGGTAAAAACTTCAGGTCATTTTTGTCTAACTTTTTCATGCAGCCTTTTTTTACTTTTTCACTACATCCAAATAGTAAACTTGGTTAATTGTTCAGTTGGTAGAAATTCATAATGAATACGCCCTCTGATACAAAAAAAATGTTTAGCAACATCATTTAGACTCTTGACTTGGACTGACAGAACATTTTTGGTCATGGAAAATTGGCTGACCTCCATTGTGCACTTCGATGCTTTGTTTTAGGGTTGCATCAGTACACCCATGTTTCATCACCAGTGATAACATGTCCTAAAACATCATCCTGCCCCTCTGAAAGGTCTTGGCAATCTTCCACTCTCCTTTGCTTTTATTCATTGGTGAGCTCCTTCAGGACCATTTTTACATACACTTTTCTCATGCCAAGATTTTCAGTTAATATTTCCATCAATTCTTACTTGGTCTGCTATGCTTCTCACAGTCAGCCAATGATTTTGACAAGCAATTTAATGAATTTTTCAAATGTTTCGTCAGTTTTGCTTGTTACTGGCCACCCCTGAAGAAGCAGAGATGGTGAAACATTCTCTCCCTTTAGAAAAGTACTTAGTCCATTTGTATACTGCCATTTTCTTCATGGCATTATCCCTATAAACTTGGACTAACTTGTCCCTGATTTCACTTCCACTCTTGCAAAATTTAACAAGAAATTTTGGTTGTTCATTGCTCTAATTCAAACTCTGGCATTCTTGTAATGTCAAACAAAAAAGTGCACAACAATAATGAACACCACTTAGCAAGACACTGCTACACATTGTCATGAACACAGCTGGGAGACGCTGATATACCAAGGTTATGAAACCTAACCAAGCTGCTTGTGCAGTGCAGTCATCGTAAGTGCACAGTGGCAAGTGCCTGAACTTCACTGTCAGTCCTTAAATGTTATATATGCTGTGTATATAGACAGAGGGTAGGAAGTCCTTTAGAGATGAAACTTGTTCTGGTTCTATTATATGTGATAAAAAGTCAATACTTTATATTGCAGAATAAGAGGAAATTGATCAAAAATTACAAGTTTTAATCTAGAAAATGCACACCCAATGTGATATTTTCTGAAATCTTTTGATTAATAATCAAATTAAATGCATAATTCCCAAATTTCACTTAATGTTGGATTATGTGGCTATGCATGGTCTCTTCAACACCAAAGTGAACTAAAGAATAAGGAATTTATTGAGCAAATAAACAATGCAATCATCTTCTTTCAGAATCTACCATTCACTTCCCCTTCAAAAAATAAAAATTTCTCCATTACACTTTGTTGTTATTAAACAAGTTTCTGGATACACTTTAGCCCCATTTCATTTCCTTAAAAGAATTTTACTCTTGTTTTATAAAAATAACACTATATAAAAGATGCAAAAAATAGATAAGTAGTTTAAAAATATCCCTGTATGCCCAACTCCTAAAGATTCTTACTTTTATGTGAAGATATATTTGTATAATTCAGAAAGATTGTGAAATTTTTCTGCTAGTGGTTTTCAAGGCCATACGTTTTACAC
>CAUYQV010138281.1:0-10029 GCA_963574575.1 Galagoides demidoff
TACACCTAAGGTGGCGGGTTCGAATCCCCAGCCCAGGCCCGCCAAACAACAATGATGGCTGCAACCAAAAAATGGCCGGGCATTGTGGCGGGTGCCTGTGGTCCCAGCTACTTGGGAGGTGGAGGTGGGAGACTCGCTTGAGCCCAGGAGTTGGAGGTTGCTGTGAGCTGTGATGTGATGGCACTCTACCCAGGGGGATAGCTTGAGGCTCCGTCTCAAAAAAATAATAATAATAATAATATTTGCTGTGCCACTTAAGTTGTGAGACCAACCATTCACAGTATAAAGTATAAAATAAATTCACAGCACAAAATACATTTATATTGAGACCAATCATTCACAGTATAAAGAAAAAGGAATTAAGTATTTAAACTTAGATACGATAAGCTCT
The DNA here is from genome assembly GCA_963574575.1 of Galagoides demidoff. NCBI lineage: Eukaryota > Metazoa > Chordata > Mammalia > Primates > Galagidae > Galagoides > Galagoides demidoff. The sequence goes on from CAUYQV010138281.1 coordinate 392, forward strand.
CGAAAAGCCAAACATTTATTACATCTTTTCAAACCAGAAACAAGAAAGCCGCTGAAGCTCCTACAGGGTGAGTTATATGACACTGACAAGAGAAGTACACACATGAGCTGGGACAGCCTCGTACCCTGACACTGCAGAATGCTTCCTGGATGAAAAGTCCGTAAAAGAAACCATTGCCACTTTGCAATGTCATCCAATTAAAAGATTTAGCTTCAATATGAAGACTGAGTTGCTATCTCATCTGAAAACTCATACTTTTGCATTAAAAATGGGTGAATCTCCAAATATTGATGGACTTAATATTTTTATTTTATTTTATCTTTGTTATCAGCACAACAAATTATCAAAGAAGATACTATTTTATGTGAATTTTTTGGCATCAAAATACAAGAGGTATTAAGCTATTCAAAGTACTGAATAATTTTTTGAATCTCAGCGTCCTCCTGCAACTTCCACATTAACACATGGACCATGTTACAAGGCGGGGGTGGGTAACTGCTGCTGCCTTAGCAGGAACCAAGGCAGCAGCTCCAAACTGTGCTTGCAGCCATTAGCCAATTTCACTTAAGAATGTCCTTTACAAAAAATTAAAAAAAAAAAAGAATGCCCTTGATAAACAGTAAAAATTATTAATTTTATTAAATTCCAACATCAAGTACACATCAGTCCAAGATAGTGAGTGATGAAATGGGCAAAACCCATAAGCACCATTCAGGACAGATGTCTGGAGGAAAACCCTCGGGGCCATTATTTGAGTTGGAAGCTGAGTCAGCCATCTCTTCATGGAACTCCATTGTTACTTGAGAAAAGGACAGACAGACGAACCATAGCTATTCAGACATGGACACACAGAAGACATTTTCTTAAAAATGAATGAAGTGATCCTATCACTTAAAGGAAAACAGCTGATAGTAATTATAGCCAAGGAGAAAATTCAAACTTTCAGGTAAAAATCAGAATTTAGGTAAACTCGTATCCACCTCATGAGCTTGAGAGCTTCCTCATCATTAAAAACTCTTCAGATGACATCAGTGATGATATCAACAAATGTGAATGTGATCTTGTAGAATGAAATCTTTCAACATTGGGAAGATCTGTAACTCTCAGGAAACCAATTATTTTCCAAATAATCAATGTACTATATTATAATATATGTGGGTAAAGGATCCACTACAAGACAGAAATAGACCAATGGGTTATACCATAACAGAGACCAAGAAGTTCACTGAAGGGCTTTAGAGTCCACATTGCAACTAACTTTTAAGTACTACTTGTTAAGTTCTAATGTAGCCCCAAAGAATATCCACAATTATCTCAGAAGACAATTAAAGTACTCCTCCCTTTTCCAAATACAGTAGAATCTCTGTAAATTGATCACCCAAGGGACTGTAACAAACTGGTCCACACACAGAGGTGGTCAACATAAGGAACTAGGCCTACTGTACTGAGATGGTGCAAGTCCAGTTGTGAAAACTAAGTCAACTTCAGGAGGTGATCAGTACAGGGAGGTGGCCAACTATAGAGGTTCTCTGGATATATCCGTATAAGGTCATATTTTCTTTCATATGTTTCAACCAAAATTAACATACTGCAAATTGAATGATATGTTTCAACCAAAATTAACATACTGCAAATTGAATGCAGATACAGATGAGAATCCAGGTACCTTCTACTCAGCAAGACATTAAAGAGATTTGCCAACATGTAAAACAATGTCATTGTAGCCACTGAATTTTTTATTTTGTAAATATATTTATTTTTCATAAAATAAGTCAAATGTCCTAACCCGTCATGGATTTATTATGAGGATTTTAAATGTATAAGTTAATACGAAATTCTCAGTTTTAATATTTAATATGGTACATTTCAGGATAAATAACCCACATAAGCAAAAGCACAGGGTGGTTCTCAATAATTTTTGTGAGTATAAAGCAGTTACGAAACAAAAGTTAGGAATCACTAATGTAGACAATAGAAGTCACTGATTTCTTAATATCTATTAACGCTACCAATAGTATTAACCATAAAATACCACACCGTAAAACCAACATGGTTTTCTTTTCTGTGCAAATTTTTTTTTTTTTTTTTGGTGAAAAGACACCCCTCCCTCTTCCCCAACTTCTGCAAAAACAATTTTATGACCTGAGTCAAAGTAAACCCTAAATCATCGGACAGTGCCTAGGAGGTGAGGCTGTAATCGCCAGCCATCTCTCCCTCTGGGCATTCTTTGACAGGTTAAAGGCTGGTTCATCTATAATAAGTGTCAGTAATTCTCCATGTCCCCTGGCAGTCTTGACAGTAACCTAAAAGCCTTGTTCTATATCAGGTATTTTACTTCAAAGAAAATAATGGGCCCTAAAAGAGGTTTCTTGGAAAAGTCCCCTAAGTAACACATATTTGCATCCAGAGTAAATATGTCATCTACCTATGAGACTGAAATTTTTTTTAAAAACAGCCAACAAAGTATTACTCTGTAAAAGTAGAAAAAAAAAGTATTAATACCAAAGAACCTAAAAAATGTGTAAGTCAAGCAATTTGAAATTTAAATTTTTTAACCTACACATGTTGAAGAGCCTATCAAGTTTGTCATTAGCTCAGTTCTTTTACAATTAGCTTCATAAGGATTTCATTTCTAAAATAGAAGAATTAACTCCAAAAGTGCAGGATAGCTAAATGCATTCTCTGCAACCAGAGTCAGAGTTATCTTAGCTGAAGGGCTTAGGAGGTACCTGACTGATAAGCAAATACTACACTCCTAAAGTTTCCTTCTCTGGCAGGCCAAATAGATGATATGTAATGAATCATTCATTTATAAACCCAGTGCTGCTTCTCAGCTGTCTGTAATCAGACCCTTAAAAAGCTGTCAGAGCATCACTAGATTTTTAAACGGGAAATTTTCTTCTTTTAAAAAAAATCCTTACTTATTTCTAAACGTTGTCAAATGTCAAACCTTCTAAAATCATTTCACTTCGACTGTCGTGCATTTTTAGAGGCAACTACACACATTTCCGTATTTGCTCTGCAGAAGTATTGAGGAAATAACTTCTGGGTGTCCAGAAATGGCACTTGTCAAACAGGCCTGTGCAGGACAGAAGAGAGACGTTCTCTTTGTTGTGAGGCAGACAGCACAGCCTGAAGTTAATAGATTAACATTCACAGCAGGACAGTTATCTGACATATTTGTAGCTAGGTGTGCCTCTAAGTATCTGACACCACATAGAATCCCTTTTTAACATACTTTCTTTTAACTGATAAAATTATTTTCAGTAGCACAAAGGAAAGGAAATGAATAATGATAATGGCCAGAAAAGAAATGAACTTTGTTTAAATAATCATGGCAACTTTTTAAAAAAGTAAATATTAAGGTATAAGAAAGGAAAATGTAATGAATTCATATTTTAATATATTAATGTGTTGTTGAAAAAAGAAACAACATACATGATGGATTGTTTCAGTAAGGAATAAAATATTTGCTATTTTAAGTCTTACCTTGGAAAAAATCTGTCAACAATTTTCTTAAAATTTGATCCGCTTTGGTTGTATATATTTAAAGAGTATAGCCAGATTTTTCAATCAATCTTGTCATAGTTAATGAAAAAACACCTTTTATTAAGTTTAACTTCAAAATATTCTTTCAGTTGAAGCTAAAGATACACAAACATTTTGAAAAAGCATTTTTGAACGTAAAGGTAAGTGCGGCAAAGATGCATAAAAATCCTACTTCACATTAAATTCAAAAAATTCCAATAGTATCCAAGCATTTGTTTCTGTGAATCCATTCAAACTACTTACACCTTTCTCTGGGACCCAAACTCTTCTCACATTATTTCTTCTGCAAAATCAGAGGAAATGCCTGAATGACAGTGAACACATCATCCGACCCTTTATAACAACGGTCCAATTCTCAGTGATAATGATTGAGGCACTGGGCATTGCTATTTGGATTTCTTGGGGCAACATATACCCTCAATTTTTGTTGTTTCTCCTGGCACTTTTCTTCAAAATATGACTCCTTTTTTCTATGCAAATGTCCTTGTCCTTACTTTTGTTCTTGCACAGTAAATAGGCTTTACCAAACTTTCTGTGCACTCAGCTTCAAAGACTTTTTAAACTTGATATTTCACTATACATTGTTCAAGACAGATTCTGGCTATTTGCCTGTATGTTTCTACCTGAATAATGTCATCTGCATTTACATGAGGAAAAAAGATAATTCCAAACAGAAAAACTGCACAATTTTAGAGCACAATCTTAGCTGATTCGCAGGTCCACATTTTCTTTCTGGATTACACAGTACTTCCAAGGTGAGATTAATTTTTCAGCATTTGTTTCTCCTGTGCCCCAGCTTCTTAATGAACCTTCCATCTTGTCTAGGAAAGACTTTCTGTAGCTTTTTCCATCAATGATGAGGTGAGATTAGAAAGAATGAATAAAATGTTTCCAAAGTTTGAGAAAATACCACACAGGAAAAAAAAAAAAAAAAGATTCCAATAAAATGAATTCCACAGTTTCTGAAAATGATTTCCAGGAGCCAGAGATAAAATTTGGAATAATTTCCTTAATGTTTGCATGAACTCTACACTGAATATTGGCCACTTAGGTGGCCTCTTTTATCCTGGACCACAAAAGAGGTTTATGAAATAATCTGATCCAGTTGTTCGAAGTTCCATGAATTCTGCGGTAGTCTTTCCAGAAATACAAGAATGATTTCTTCATTTCAATTCTATTGCTTTCTATATGGGCTTATACGACTAACTCAAACGTTTAATCTCTGTTTAAAACATCCAGAGTGCTTTCAAAAAGAATTCCAAGGTTTTTTTAGTACCCACATACCACTGATGTCAGGTTTTACTTTCTTTGTTTTTAAAACAATTACAAAGGTAAAATAAATTTCAATTATAAAATTACTATTAAAATTAGAATATTTCACATATTAAGTAAAATATGTATCTCCCAAGCAGTAATTCTTGCTAAGTTTCTTCTTGTCTATAATTCCTGTGCTATTTATAATGTACACTATTTTCAAATGAAGGAATGTGTGAAGGCAGGGGATGGAAATATACAATGTGTCCCAAGCCAGGTCAAACAATTCCAAACTGTCATGAACTTGCTTTCAAAAAGACTGTATGAAACTATGTCTTCACACTACATAACCAAGAGTTCTCCAAATTAACTTCCACGTAAAATACAATGTTTATTAAAGGATGAATGATAAAAATGTGCTAAATCAAAGCCTACATATATTATTAAAACCCAAGAGGCACTGCACACATAACTAAAACTGAGACGAAAAGTTTCTATCAATCGCATTGTCTAGAATTGCCAGTCCATAGTAATATTAAAAATCAGGCCAGCCTGCAGTCCTCAGGCAACATGCCCACTCACTGTCTGCATCTAGGGCGAACTATCCCCATGGCCCACCCTGGGGAAACCACTGCCTGTAGCCATTTTGAGAATCTTCCAAGTCTCGACATGAATAAAGACAAAAGAAAAGCCCACTAGGTTGAACCATGTCCCGTGCAAATGTATGTCTACTCTGAAACTCTAAATGTGATCTTGGTTGGAGATAGGGTTTTTGCGGTATACTTAGTTAAGTTAAAAGCAAGTCATACTGGGCCCTAATCCAATGGCTGGTGTACTTATAAGAAAACTGTGACACACACGAGCAGGCGGCCACATGATGAAGGAGACAGACATCAGAGCCAGGCGTCTACAAGCCAGGGAACATTAAGAATCGCTGGCAATGACAAGAAGCTGAAAGAGGCAAGGAGAAATCCTTCGCTGGAGTTTTCCAAGGAAACATGGCTCTGCCAACACCTTGATTTTGAACTTGTAGCATCCAGAATGGTGAGAGAATAAGTCCTTGTTGTTTTAAGCTATTCTGTCATAATTTATTATGACAGGCCTAGGAAACTACAACAGGGACGATCTCTGCAAACGCTCAGTACAGAAATACATCTTGATTATTCTGAATTCCATGCACTTTGGCTCTGTGCTTTTAAGGTCTTTAGAAACCCAAGAGTAGCACTTAGAAAAAAGTCCAGTAGCATTATTTTCTCTTTTTGCCCTGTGAAATTTGCAAAGATGAAAACAGGAATTTAAGAAACAAAGAAGAAAGGGAATTAAAAAAGAAGAAGAAGAAAAATTTAAAATTCCAACTCTTTTTCTAATTAGAATAGCTATAAGCAATCTTTTATTTCTCCTGGCATGGGAACTGTGAAATACAAGTTCTGATGGTTGTACAATATGTATTATGACAATATTTTATCTGTATCTATTTTCCTACAATAATGTAATTGGAGAATCCTGATGCCGGGGTCAAATATAAACAGCAACTGCCTTCTGTCACTTTTAACAAAGTGATCTACTTTCTACAGGAAATACGTGGGAGACTCTTATAAAATAAATTATGCTAAAGAGAAACATCAACTAATTGATTTCCTATCTTTCCAGAAAGGCAAATTGCAATAGCTTTTCAAAATACCTATTATCCCATTAACATACATTACTTAGTCAACTCAGTATAATCAATGAATAGGATAAAAATACTCGATTAACCTGGGCAAAAAAAAATGGCACAAACAGTGATTGCATGTATTTTTACTGCATTTACCTAGAGTATCCCCTCCTATTGCCACTTATTCACAAAACTTTCTCTTTTGTTCAAAAAATCAAGTTGTTTTCCCAAATCGATAAAGCCGACTCTCCCAGACTTACATCCTCAGGTTCCTCGAGGAATGATTTGTTTGGCAGAGTTTATGATATTCCAACCTTATCTTTTGTCATGTTATATATTACTTATATTATAATTATATAATATATAATTATATTATATATTATAAGTGGCTAGTGATTTTTTTCCCTCTTATTGCCTCTCTGCATATGCTTATGCCCTCTAACCCAAAGTCACTCCTTTCGACATAAAAATTTTTTCCAGTCATCAAGATAGTCCACCGTGTTCACAAAGCAACGCGGTCAGCACTGTGCTCCCTCCTCCGTGGCTCGTTCTTTTTATGGTCCTGTACATTTCTGCTGCAATAAGCTGCATTCAAAATTTCTAACTTCCCCAAGGCCTCCTGTCTGAGTCAAATGTGCTGCTGCCTCGTGACATCTTCGGTAAACAAAAAATTAAAACACATGTGTCTAATCTCAGTGGAAAAGAGGAAAGAAAGACGTAAAAGTGAAGCAAGATGGATCTCATGAGCTATTTAACAATAAGGGTATTTCTGCATAAAGCAACCTGAGGGTAACAATAAAACCATGAGGAAACAAAAGCAATAGAAGCGAGGGAAGGAGGGGCCCACGATGAGAAAACAGTGTTTACAACCCTGTCCGACACATGCCAAGAAATCTCATAGGACTGCTCAGGAAGGCAGTTTACCTTATCTGTAAAGCTGAACCCCAGCATGCCCTGTAATCCAGCAGTTCCACTCCCAGCAGATAGGCCGTTGGGGACACAAGTGCTCTGAGTGTTACATCGGTAACGTTCACAGCAGCCCAAACTGGAAACTACCCAAATTTCAACAGCAGAATGTGTAATACAATAAAATACAATACCAGAATCTGAACAGGGACAGACGCCAAGACCTCCAGTGGGTGCTGGACAATGTGGATACAGGACCCTGTGTAGACTTCGCTTTTTCTAGCTGATAACAGAGAAGGCTACTAAGTGACCGACTCGTGGGTACCACACACAGCACAGATGCGTTGGGATGATTCAGGCCCCAGGCAGGAGAGAGCAGGACAGTCGGAGAATTCATCATGCTGCTCAGAACTGTGAGCTACTTAAAACTTAGGGCCTGTGTTCCTCACCCTGCGGCCTGTGGGATCTGGTGGCCAGCGCAGGCCTTCGGTGCAGGCCTGGTGTAGTCTCCTATCCGAACAGAGTGAGAAGGGAACAGTGCAGGACACTGGTCCTCTCCGGCTGCTGCACTGGTGTGGCTTTGGCCAGGCAGCACTGGCTGCTCCTGGGTGTGCAGAAGCCGACAGTGTGCCGCCCCTGACTGCTGCCTCCTTTTCGGGGGTTTAACAGGCCTGGGTGCTTCTCAGCTGTCTCAGGATTGGAGGAACATTTGAGTTTTCCTAGCTACATCTGGGACCTTGGCTGGCATTATGGGAATGAGACTCTACCACTCCGGAAGATTTATGCCTGCAGATTTAATTGCAGGTGCCAAACTGCCGATAGTTGCCAAAGTTGAAATTAGTATGTTAAACAGATCTCATCAGGAGTTGTCATGTCCTAACTTGGACTCATGAAGGATCAAAAACCTCTAAACTTCTATTTTCAATGTATTAAGAGAAAAAAGTAGAAGATAGGAAAGAAAGATAAAACATAAAAAGACCAGACATATATAGTCTGACATTCTACGCAGGAAAAAAAAAAAAAAAAAACACTGAACTTGGTGGGGGGAAAAAATCAGTCATTAGCATTACAACCCTATAAGAGGTGGCAAATATATAATACAAGAGCTTAATAAAACACTGATACGATTTGATTCTTATATACTGATGATACCTTTTCTTTCTGTATCTAGAAGTAAAATTTTAAGGGGTAAAATTTTAGGTGTCAACATTGGGGCCCTGAAACCTCATTTCCTGCTCAATAGATTTAGTTCTTTTGCTGATCCTAGAGCACAGACCTACTTTCAAATTATGTTAAGTAAAATATGTAATAGCAATGAAAATAAAGTTTACTACAAATAAATAAAAATAAAACTTATGATTTATTTCTGGAATTTTCCATTTACTATTTTCAGACTGAGTTTGACCACTAGTAACTGCAACTACAGATAAGGGGGGACCACAATGTCTAAATGTCACAAGCACAATGTTAAGTCAAAGTAGCCAGACTCAAAAGAATACACACTATATGGTTCCAAGTATATAAAATTCAAAAACAGAAATAAATGAGCAAGCGACATATGTCAGGATGGTGGATCCTTCAGGAGGGAAAAAGGGCAGTGACAGGGGAGGGGGACAGTTTGAGGTATAAGGTACTAGTAACTTTCTCTTTCTTGATCAAAATGACAGTCATGTAAATACTCATTTCCTGATGATTCATACTGCTTTTCACTTATGGTCTGTGTGTTTTTCTGTATGTATGTTATATTTCACAACAGATAAAAAATAAGAATCCCAATCCAGCACATTCCTACCAAAGAGAGGCTGCAAAGAAATAAAGTTAAGAGTCCCCGCGCAGATGATGATGACAAGGAACAGTCAGATCTCTTGCTCACTGAGATACCAGCAAGTCTGAAATCTGAAAAATTAGGAACTTTAGGACTGGTAAGAAACTGAATTCCCTGGAGGAATTTTTTCCACCCTGGGTAAAAACAAAGGTGAAGTAGGTATCAGATACCAAATTTGTCCTGAGCCTATACTTTTAACATTTCAAAAGCTTTATTTAAATTTCCTGAAACTAGGCCCAGGCTGTTGAATTTCCTGAGCTCACAAGTTCGAAACCAGGGCTGAGCCAGAGTGAGACCCTGTCTCTAAAAATAGCCAGGCGTTGTGGTGGGCACCTGTAGTCCCAGCTACTTGGGAGGCTGAGGCAGGAAAATCTCTTGAACCTAAAAGTTTGAGGTTGCTGTGAGCTGTGATGCCACGACACTCTACCAATGGTGACAAAGTGAGACTCT
>CAUYQV010138283.1:0-15400 GCA_963574575.1 Galagoides demidoff
TTGTAAAATTAACAAAAATAATATAAAACTCATATTCTGGCGAAATAGCCACATGGCAGCCAAAAACCGTATATTCCCTTCCTGTTCTGCCCATTTGTGCATTCTTTCCAAAAATGGGGACTTTTTAAAAATGCCAGGGGACGCGGGACAAATTGTTAAAAAGTGGGACTGTCCTGCCAAGAGCGGGACGTCTGGTCACCCTATCCATACCACAAGTGTCCTTAAATAGAAACAATTTTTACTTAGATGGGAGGAGTTAAGGAAAAGGCTAACCCTACAACCTCTTCCATTCAGAACAAGTAATAAACGTTTTAAGATCTCCACCGACAGAAGGCAGCAGTGAGGCAGATAATTTCTGGAACACCCTCTGGCTTAGGAATAGTTGTAATAGTTCCCAAACTTCCTTTTTTACACATGAGTCACCTTTCCTCATTTCCTCAGTTATGAGAAAAGAGGCGCAGGATCCTTGAATAAACACCAGTGTTCTGACCTAGTGGACAAGTTACAACAACAATAACAACAGGAATAGGGAAAAAAAGTCTCAGCATGTTGTTTTTTCTGGAATCAAGACTGGAGCATGTGAGTGAGAGAAAGAGAGAAAAGGAGATGAAGAAGCAGATGCTGTGTGTCTATTATGGGCCAAGCACACACTACACATATCCCAGTCATTATCTCTAATCCTCCTCAAAATTCCGTGAGGTCATTGTCATTATCCCACTTTTCAGATCAGAATTCACGTTCAAAGGGGCTTAGAACCTTGAATGGTTCAAATCCCATTCAGGTCTGGCAGCCAGTGGCACAACCAGCATCAGCTCCAGCTGGAGCCAGAGCCCAGGCTCCTCATATCCATTGCACCAGAGCTGGGCACAGGATGGGGTGTCCTTAGCAGTGCAGTACGTGTCTGACAGAGATTCAGGGCAAGCCATGGTCCCATCAGGTGGTGGAACCATTGGGAATGCTCTCATTCTGAAAGGCAACCCTTTCTGATTCTGCACTCTCTTCCCACTCCACAGAAAAGCCAAGAATCGCCCCCTATCAGGTATCAGGGTGATACTGCATTATGTACTTGGAGCCCTGGAAGCCTCAGGGTTTCCTCAAAGAACTTGGCCTCTGGGCTCCTGCCCTTTCCCTGACTTCATTCTCTTTATACCCCAGTGACTAGGCTATAGGAAGATTACAGTGAACCAAAGCAAGATTGATGTCAAAATAGCCAAGTGCCTAAATGATCTGAGAAAAGATTCCTCATGAGATTCATTTGGACAAATTAAAATATGTTGAGTCATGGTGTCAAAATATTTTGATTCACAATACCAATTAGGTAAATATATTTGGATATGGAAATCATACATATATACATAGTGCATAGTGTACAATAATCATATATATATACATGTGCATTTATACACACACACACATATATAGACATACACATTTGTTTCTCTTTTTAATTGAAACATTATCTCTGACTAATCCCTTGATCTACCAATGAAATTGCTTCAAGAATTTTCTCTGCGGGATTGTTTCCCAGATAATTCCTCATTTAAGAATAAATCCATGAATTTCACTAGCCCAGTCACTTGCCACCTAGTAACTATTCTGCTTCTGAACTTCTGAGGGTGCTCCCTCCAGAACTAGTGCAGAAGAGAACAATGGTTTTCGGTCTTTGGTGCACAGATTCACCCACTTCAGAGGCAGGTTTAGTTTAATCCCTCAGGATGTGCAGGACTACATTAGTAAACCACGGAACTCAGAGCTGTGCCGTCCTTTGTTAAGCTTACAGAAACCCTTCCTATGTTATGACTTGTATTTATTCACATTTGCAGTCTAACCTAGTTCTCTTCTGATCTTTGAAATCTTGCTGCTAATCTCTTGTAGGGCTCAGGGGTGATATAATCCAAACTAGAATTAACTAAATTTATTATTCTAAAAAGTGCACTATCATCATATATCAACCACACAGTTTTACTATGATTCACAAGCAATCAGGCTGTGGCGGTCTGCCGGCTAGGGGCACCCACCTGCTTAGCGGGCGCTCTCTGATTCAAGATGTGACAGTACAGTGCTTCCCCTGGCCCTTTGAAGCTCAGTTGTGGGGGTCGTGGGCAGAGTCCAGGGCCTGAAGGGTTTCCACTGTAACCCACTAGGTAACCAGACAACCCAGCGCACACATCCCTGGGCTCACCAGTGTTACATGACCCGGCCTGGTTCATGCAAGTGTGGTCAGCAGCTGCCTCTTCAACCTTCCTACTTGTTACCTTGTTAGTGCCCCAGTGGGCAGTAAGTCCAACCCCTCCATTCAGGGTTCAGGTAGCCACCAGCCCTCCTGAACTCTCTAGCCCTGCCTCTTACCTCCAGCACACCCAGCCCGTACACGAAGGACAACCTGAGCCTACTCGCCTCCAGACTCTTCTACACTGACTCCTTTCTCCTTAAATGACAATTCTTCACTTGTGGTCATTAAAATTTTAACACCTACACAAAGTCACTAGCAAAGCATTTCTGGCCTTTCTGTATCCAATGTCACCTTGGCCACAATTAGTGACTTTCACACATACACCCGGTATGTCCACACTGTACTTCTCCTGTGAGAAAGGCCCCACCCACCCATCCCTGTTGGTGGTGAACTCAGTGGGTGCCCAGCCCGTCTGAGTACAGCTCCCTGTGGACTGGACACAGTCCTGTGTATCTCTCCCATGCTGCTTCAAGCCTGAAGAACAGCACACACACACAAAAATTGATCAGTGTGAACTAAAATCACCAATTAAAAATATATGAAAATGCTTGAGCTGTTTCAAGGAGTCCTAGAACAGCTCCAGCCGACGTGGTTTCACGTTGGCCAGAATTGGTCTTGGCAGCTGTGTGAATGTTATTTTTAAAGGTAAATACCTGGGCTTCCTTGTTCTCCCATTGTTCCCTGTTTCTTATGACAGAATGGCCTTTTTCCGCTCCTCCTTTTCCCTGAGCTACAGCTTCGATGCTATTAATGAATCTTTCAAATTTCATGGAATCGTTCCATGAGCCTTCCTTTGGGTGACGTTTTCCAGAACAGTCTGTGGCTGAGTGTCCTTGGAGTTACAAGAAAAGTTCTAGAAGGAATCACCAGGTGGCGCCAGAGCCACATGAAAGACACCATCAAAGCCTGTTCCCAGGAGAGGATGTGTTTGTCCTCCAACACCAGACGAGTTTGTGCTTCCTCTCTTGAGCTTCCACCCAGGCGAGTCCTGGAAATGATCTTGATCTTATCTATTCCTCATTACAGGGTACCCGCTCAACTTCAGCAGAGAGAAAGAAGATTGCCTTTCCCCAGCCGCAGGAGCTGATTCCCACTAGGATGCGACAAGAATTTCCGTTTTCCAATCCAAGACATTTATAGAAAGGCAGCTATGTGCTTGACAACTCCGTTCTTTCTATTGATTTAAAAATCTAACATTTCACTGCTGGAAAGGAATTTACAGTTCTACCTATCACCATCCCCACCCGTCTGAGACAGACAGACACTGAGGCTCAGAGAGGAAAGACTGCCTGACTAATGCCGTTCAGAGAGCCAGTAGCAGCAGCCGTATTAAAGGCCAGATTTCTTGACATCAGAACCACTCCTTCAAGCCCAGAGTTACTCTGAAGCAATGAGTATAAACATAGAGCAGTGATCCTATTCTTTGGGTCCAGGCAGAGTCCAACATGCTCCTAATTGACTGATGAGCAAACTGTCCGTATACTTTAAAGTCTATGAAATTCTAACGTAGAAAGGTAATAATTTGATCCAGAAATGCCAAGATTTTCTCTTCTTTGGGGGTATACTGAATTTGAAATCCAAACCAAAATATTAGATAGAGTAAAAATGAGGCTTCCAAAAATGGAATAATAGCTTCTTGGAAATCACATTTAAAGGCAAATTATGGGTACACTGAATATCAGAAATGATATTAGGACATTTAATTCTTGCAACACGGAGAGTTTTCTTTCTTTCTTTTTTTTTTAATGATGATCCAAACCATAGGTAGTGTGAAGATTGACTCATTCACACTCACTTTATCCATAAAGAACCTTCTATGAGTTAGGCTCTATCTCAGAGAATATAGCAGAGAACAGAAATGACAGATCTTCAGGCTTCTTAGACTCATGCTGATGGCAGGAGGAGACAGTAAGCAAAATCAAATCAAGTGCCATAGTGCGTGGGATAGTGATGGGTGCTATTGGGAAAGCACGAAGGGGGGAGGGAGTACATGGAGTATTGGAAGGAAAGGCTTGGGGGGGACAAAGGACAGGTGCTCATGTGCAGGAAGGGCTTTCCAGGCTCAAGGAAGGGCCCGTGCTAAGGATATGAGACAGGATACGCCTGATATATTGAAGGAAAACAAAAACAAACAACAACAACAACACAGGGTTTTTGGACAGATTTCCGCAAAGAAGGGCATGAGCCAGAGATCACTGCAGTAGCTTCTTTCTGTCCTTTCCTCTTTCTTCTCTCCCCCCGCCCCCCATCTCCTCTTTCTCAAAACCAATACAGGGAGACTTTGACTTCAGGCATCAGCCTCTACAAAAAAAAAAAAAAAAAAAAGTGGTTTTCCTCTACTGAAAAGCACTATGTGGAAAGTACATAAAATACCCAGGTTATTCATCAAGATTAAGGGATTGGTAACAGGGAAAACTGTCATCTCTGAACTTTTAAGGATTGATTAATATCAAAATGATTTCTACCTCGCATCGGAAATTCTACCCATCTACTGGTTCTGACAACCAAGATTGATTTCACAAGCCAAGTTAATCATAACAAATGAAAATGTTGAGGCACCTGTAATTAATTGCTACCTCAATGAGATGCCCTTCTTTGCTGGAGATACCCCTGAGCGTATCAGGTCATTATCCATCTTTCAGTTTCTTCTACTGGATTCATTATTGTATTGTTCTTTCAGTTCCCTTCAGAATCTGCCACATGGCATACACAGACAATGTGTTTCTTTCTTTCTTTCTTTCTTTCTTTCTTTCTTTCTTTCTTTCTTTCTTTCTTTCTTTCTTTCTTTCTGTCTGTCTGTCTTTTTTTCTTTCTTTCTTTTTGAAATAGTCCCACTCTGTCACCCTCAGTAGAGTACTGAGGAGTCACAGCTCACAGCAGCCTCAAATTCTTGGGCTTAGGTGATCCTCCTGCCCCAGCCTCCTGAGTAGCTGGGACTACAGTCATCTGCTCTGAAGCCTGGCTAGTTTTTTCTATTTCTACCAGAGACAGGGTCTCGCTCTTGTTCAGGCTGGTCTCGGGCTCCTGAGCTCAAGCAATCCACCTGCCTCAGCCTCCCAGATTGCTAGAATTACAGGCGTGAATCACTGTACCTGGCCAATGTCTTTTTTCTTCCGTTGTTAATATTATGATATGCAAGAAACATGCAAATAAAGGCAATGGTAAGTGCTCGTCCAGTAAGGCTCATTCTCTCCTGGATAAAAGCTGGTATTTAGAGATGATTTCGAAGTTCATGATCTTGTTCCCTCATTTTATCTTCTCCTTCTTTTTTTTTTTTTTTTAATTGAGATAGAGTCTCACTCTGTCATCCTTAGTAGAGTGCCGTGGCGTCACAGCTCACAGCAACCTCAAACTCTTGAGCTTAAGCGATTCTCTTGCCTCAGTCTCCCAAGCAGCTGGGACTACAGGTGCCCACCACAATGCCTGACTATTTTTTGTTGCAGTTGTAATTGTTGTTTAGCTGGCCCTGGGCTAGGTTCGAACCCACCATCCTCAGTGTATGTGGCTGACATCCTAACCACTGCACTACAGATGCTGAGCCCACATTTTATCCCTTGATCTTCCTCTAGTATGGGAAGGATGAACAGAGTATTTGATCACTATTATTTTCCAAACCATACATGTGAGAAAGTATGGTCAAAGTGTTCAAAAAGCTTCTTCCCCACCCTTAAGGCCATCAAACTGACTATTATTGTAATGTCCTTGGTGTCTCAGAGTCCACCTTGATCTCATGAATTATTTTAAACTCAGGAAAGAGTTCTGCGCCAGCTACTTAATATCGAAATGAATGCGCATCGAATTAACCTTGATGAGACATCCCCTTATTACTGGGTCCTCTGTATTCATACAGTTTCCTCAGAACCTAGTGGAGGTGTCTTCATTCTGGAGAGACGTCGCTGGAATACAGCGAGTCCTCCAAGCTCTGTGCTGCCGCTGTACGTCATACATGAACCTATATATCACATTTCTTCATGACTCGACCTCCACAAATATTTAATGAGAAAAGGTATTAATAGCCATGGTCTTTGGACGTTTACTAGAAGTCAAGAAAAAAAGTCTAGAAAAATATAAATAATAATAGCATATGATAATCCCTGTAAGAGTCCCAGAGGTGGAGGTGAGGAAAATACAACTGAAGTGGCCGTTAGAAAGTTGGAAAAAAATCACTTTTGCTCAAGGAGCTTTTCCTCTGACCTTCCAGGGCCGTGTGAGGTAAAGGAGGTTCATAGGTGGGAAAAAAAATGTGGCAAGTGCCCAGAGAGGGAGAAACAAATTTGGTTAGTGTTTAGAAGCTGGGCAGATTCTGGTTGTAAACTTAAGGAGACAATAATGGAGGAAGGAGCAGTTTAGACACATCATGAAGACAAAGACATTGATATACAGAGATGCCATCTGGGTCCTGGAGGATGGGTTGTGGGCAGGAGGATGTAAGGTGTTGTTTGAGAGAGTGAGAAAGAGGAATGTAGCAGAAGTGAAGCTGAAGCTGACCGTGTGGTTGGCAACATTGTCTGGCCACATTCCTCCTGACCATGGGGACTTACCTTTTAAAGCTAAAGAAGAAGATAACTGGAGGGGGCCACTGATGCTGTGGACAGGCAGAGGAGCAGCCAGCCTTCTGGGGCCTGATGGAATCAAATTCCTTTGAACGACAGCCCACCAGAAGGGGTGAGGGGCTGAAGGGGGCTCTACCGCAGAACCCCTGCCCCCCACCCACTGTGTCCCTGAGCAACTTCTCTGAGTCTATTTCCCTATTATGGGGGTAACTATTTATTTTCTTAAGTGCTGATATTCATAACAATCCAAGAATTAAGAATCATTAACTGCCGATTGTGCAGATGAATTAAAGATGTGTTGGGCACACAGTAGCCAGAGGCCCACCCTTAAAGCCTCGCCTCTGCCTTTGTGTTTATTCACATAAACAGAAGCAAGTTCCTGAGCAGTGGGCACCTTCACTTTGCCCAGAGAGAATCCAAACTTGACTGCTCCCCCCACTGAGTCCCAATCCCTTTCTGTACTTTTTCCTGGTTCCACCAAAGACCTAGACTACATAGATACTCAATTGATATTTCTCATTGATATGAAACAAATATCTAACATTAAAAAAATACAAGGATGTTTATGTTTATGACTTTATAACCATTATCAGAATGTTCCATGTTTGTGAGGTTTATAAAAACTTGCACGTGTGACATTAGATGAGAACATCAAAGCTCGGAAGTCGGAAGCTGCTTTTCAAATTCAAGACTCCATCCAGTTCTTCTGCCACCTCCGCCATAGGTTTCTTATGAGCTTGAAATATTTGATTTTTCAGTTGATAGACAATGTCCGTGACGAAGTCCATGCTCGTCCAGTGGTGTCACATTCATCAGTCTCGACAGCATTGCTCCCATTGTATTTTCTCCTCCTGGCAGCCTGGTGGGGGGGGGGCACAAGTCATTGCCTTGGTTTTACAAAGAAGGGAAACTGAGGCTCAGCAGGGCTAAATGGCTCAGTTTCACAGACCTGCAACAAGAATTCAGCTTTTTTTTACAAACTCCTGGTGGTCTTTCCTCTGCCATAATGCCTCCGCATATCTGTATTAGTAAGTTCTCCCAGTCAGGAAAAAGGTTGGCAGAAAGGAGTGTTTGTGAGATGAATCATTTAGATGGACAGATTGGAAAAATGTTGTTCCTTTTGTATGTTAGGTTCTTGCCAGAAATCAAGTCGGTAGAATGTCTGAAGAGTCTCCAGTTAGATAAATATGATGGTTTCAAATAACCATGTTTGGAACCGTACTAAATATATTTATATTTGTAAAAAAAAATGATACGATTCAGGCACGAGGCTGAACTCACTGAGCTTGACTCACTACCAGCTTTCTCTCATCAAAACTAATGCCATTGAAGAATGGAATTGGAATGTTCCTAACAGAGAAGTGATAAATCCCCAAGCTGAGGGAGATCCGAATTGCCCTGATTTGATTAATTCACATTGTGTGCCTGCATCAAAACATCACATGGACCCTATAAATATATGCAACTGTTAAATACCCATAATCATTCAAAATAATTAAAAAAATAATGACACGATGAGTTATAAGTATCATAACACTCTAATATAAAGCATAAATCATTCCAGGAAAAGTTTTCCATTCAAGTCACCTTTTCAAAATGTTAGGCATTAATTAGGGATATAAATATACAATTCAAACTCCCATAGCTTAAAGAATAAATTAAAATGTTGACACCGTAATCAAGTGGTGATATCCTCAGTATATGCCAAGTTTTATCTGCTCAGAGGCAAGTCTTCCTTTTAGCCTTCCCTACACCTGACACCAGTCTCCATACGAGAAATGCGGCCCCATTGGCCATTTTCTAGCTTAATGAGACAAAAATCCTGAAGATCTGTGCGAGAAAGTAAACTATGATAAACTAGTATCTCCCACTAATAAATATTTAACAGATGTGGTCCAAATCCCTCTGCCAGTTGGAAGAAGGAAAAAAATTATATTTCACTGCCTGGATATAATTATTGGCCACATTTCCCCAAGCAAAGACAGTGACATTGGCTCCCTCCCTAGGAGAATTTTCTTCCGCTCTTGGCACTAGGATCTGCTTTTCTTTAACAGATTGCAGCAATACAGTATACCCTTCACTTGACCCAGTTTATTTGTTCAGAAGATACCTGGAGCCAAAACCATGCATGAGGACTAGAAGGAGCAGAGGCAGGCACAAGCTGTGTTTATACACCCACCAAAGGATGGCGGTGAATCAGGCACCATGGAATGCACCTGTCTGTGTGTCAACAGTGGACCAGATTGATCTGGCCACCCTCACTTGACCTAGCTCGTTCGCTCAGGAGTTAGAAGAACTTGCCCCAGATCCTGGTAACCATCTTTGGAACAACATCACAGTCATCACTGTTCCAAGTATTATGCCCCTGTGACTCCTAACAGATCATGTGCAAAAAATTTTCCTACACGTCACCACTGAGACTCCTTCCAGTAACAACTCTGTACCACACAGCTGTGACAAAACACGAGCTGGGTGTTTTGACCATGTTCACGGAGTTGGCCACTTGGATCCAGGGATGTTTCAGTCCAAACACAAATCCAGAGCTTGGGAGGCAACAAAACACAACTCTGTTCATCTACGACTTTCATTCTTCCTCCTTCCCCAACACCATCACTGGAATATTTTTCTCCAACACTAACCTGATCATGTTACATATTATTCTTCTGCTTCAGAGCTGTCATTCCCTCCTCACTATTAACAACGACAGAGGCCCTGCACTCTGATCCCACTTGACGGTGCCTTTTTTCATCTCCAGATCTTCTCCCTATGTAACCTGGTTACCAAGCGCGTCCTGCATGTGCCACACTTTCATTACCACTTCTGCACTTGCCCAAAGCCCCCCAGAGTTGTTTTCAAGTATCATTCTCCTCCAGCACAAAGCACTCATCAAGACCCGAGTCAAGCATGACAGTCCCTGGGAAGTGTTTTGTTGACGACTCCAGACTTCTAACCCCCTCTGTCTCTAAACACCCAGCACATATATTCTGTCTCAATCATCTGTAGTCCCTATGGTCTTCTGCCTGGCATCTTCCTACTAGTTCATTTATATTTTTTATTTATGAGTACATTTCTTTCTCACCAATAATTGAGACCAGAGCCCATGTCTTATTTTACTAAAGAGGGTGTTAGGGGAATGCAGCTAGGGACCTGATACATTATCTACTCTGAGGACAGGTGGAATCATTAGACTTCCCCTTCCCTCTTCACTGTGTGTCTGGCTCAAAGCCATGTGACCTACCAAAGAAGATAGAACAACTTGTCGGATGGGGAAGAACTTGCTGAGAGTACGTGCACAGTTTGACTCTTCAGCTTACATCTAAAGCGTGAATGATCCAACTACATCCCAGTGACCTCCACACAACCAGAGCTTGCTGGTTTGATTCCAGTAAGTCTATTGGAAGACAAAACCTAGATAGGAATAAGCAGATAATGCCCCTCTATGGAATCTATCTTTTTAAGGAAAAGGTTGAATCAAGCACTGACTTATAGTCAGCATGTGGATATAAAGATTTTATAAATTTTTTTTATAAATAATTTTATTATAATGTACACATTAATAACTACATGATGGCCATTCTTTAAATGTATTCTATCAACATTTTTTGAGCTCTCCACTAAACCTGAAGATGCGTAGAGTGGTGGTACTGTCTGTGCTGTGGAGGAGTTCCCATAAACATCTCGGAGAGAGCAGTGTAGGCTCACTGAGATCGAGACACTGCTGGTTGTCAGAGATGGCTGCCATGGGTGCCAGAGAAGCCCCTCTGATTTTCTATCACTATCATGGCCTCTTTCCATGCCTTTTGCTGCTTCATAGCCCACCCGCAGGGTGTGACCACTCTCTGAGTTTCTGAATCTTGTCTGGATGGATGGTGAGTTCAGAATCAAAATAGCATGTGAGGAAATGTGCCCCATCTCCTATGACTTGGAGGAGACAAGGGGAGCAAACTTTCTGAGTTGGGCAGAATCCCTGGGCCTACAACAGCTTCCCAGGGAAGGTGGGGAAGCTCCTGGTCGCCCTGGTACACCCCCCTTGGCAAGGCCTCACCATTTCCCTGGGTCGTGGGCTGGTTGATTTACCTCCTTTTTCCATCCTGCTAAGCAAAATCCTTTCTACCTCTGCAAAGCCAGGAGAAATCTGAGGACAAAGGCAATATTAGTACCTGAGAACATTTTCCCACTTAGATGTTGAGGGATTATTGCATCTTCACAAACTTACATCTGATGTTATCCTGCTCAGCTCAGAGTTCTTTGTAGCTTCTTTCCCACCTGCACAGAAACTGGAGAATCCCAAGAAAATGACTTGGACTTTACGGCACCATCTCGGGCGCCAGGGCTAGCTTGGCTTTTCCCTCCATCCTTAACCCTCTTGTTTTGAGCTCAGATGTCCTTAAGAATCTTTCTGATTTTTGGAATTGTTATATCCCTTCCCAGAGACCTTTGATAGGGTGAACGACATAATTTCAATTTTCTTTGATTCTTGAAACTACCTGCAAACCACCCAGAAACTCCCTATCCTCCTCCTTTCCCAGAATGTCCTCACCACCACGCACAGGCCAGGCCCTCAAAGCCTCCCGGCTGAATTCTGCCCACTAGTTTCCTTTGCTTAAGAGGAGAATTTTTGTAGATAGACACACAGAAGAATAATGAAGTGCATCAGACTAACAGATTTACTGGAACATTTATTCCTTTTTTTTTTTTTTTTTATAGTTTTTGGCCGGGGCTGGGTTTGAACCCATTACCTCTCGTATATGGGGCCCGTGCCGTAATCCTTTGAGCCACCGGCGCCACCCACTGGAATATTTATTCTTTTCTTTGATAGACCAAGCATTATAGTTATTTATTTTTTGACAAATGTAGTAGAAGTTATCCCATA
This sequence comes from Galagoides demidoff, assembly GCA_963574575.1. Taxonomy (NCBI): domain Eukaryota; kingdom Metazoa; phylum Chordata; class Mammalia; order Primates; family Galagidae; genus Galagoides; species Galagoides demidoff. The sequence continues at coordinate 11,660 of CAUYQV010138283.1, forward strand.
ACAATCTTCCCTCTTATCCTTGAAGATACTTCTAGACATTTCCAGGCCTTCCAGGCAGAGTCACGCATGAACACGTGTGACTTGAAATGAAAATGTAGGTAAAAATGTCCTATGCCACCCAAAAGGCTGCAAAACAAACATCTCCTGTAAGCAGCCCTTTGTCTCCCTCCTTATCTGCAGTCTGGGACCAAGGACTCTGTTAATAATAGCTTGAACTTCAATGGTGGAAATGGGAATGGGAAAAATAAGGGATTTTTGAGAAAGATTAGGTTAAAGTATCCTCAAACAAAACTGATGAAATTGACCAGTTTAACAGAATGTAAAACGCAAGAGATGTGTATCTAATTTGTGTTCACTATGGTGACTATAGTTACCACCCTATTGTATTTCAAAATCTAGGGAGATAGATTTAAAATAAAGTACCAATAAAATAAAGTAAAAAAAAAATTATGTGTGGTCGTGGATATGTAATTAGCATGACCGCGGTGATCATTTTGCAACATAGACCAAAACATCAAGTTGTACACCTGAACTATGGGCACTTCAGGTATACCCCAACAAAGCTGAAAAAGAACAAAAAGCAAAAGGGAGGCTTAAATAAAATTCCTTGGGAGCTGTCTTGAGGTAAACAGTGGTTAACATGGGTTTAGTTCCAGAACACCACTGTAAAGTGATTATCATAATAAAGTGAGTCACACAAATTGGTTTTGGTTTCCCAGTGCGTATATAAGTCATGTTTATGCTACACTGTAGTATGTTAAATGTGCAAGAGCATTATGTACAAAAACAATGTACACACCCCAATAGAAAAGTGTTTTATTGCTAAAAAATGCCAACCAACGTGTAGGCTTCAGTGAGTAATTATCTTTTTCCGAGAGGAGGGTCTTGTCTCACTGACGGCTCCTGTCTGATCAGAGGGGTGGCTGCAGCAATTTCTCAAAATACAACAATGACATTTGCTACATCAATCGACTCTTCCTACAAAATTTCTATATAGCATGCAGTTCTTTCTACTATTATAGCATTTTACCCATGATTGGAGTTAATCCTCTCCAACCTTGTTACTGCTTTATCAACTAAACTCATGTATTATTTTAAATATCTTGTCATGTCAACAATGTTCACAGCATCTTTGCCAGAGGCAGGTTCCATCTCAAGAAACCAGTTTCTTTGCTCATCCATAAGAAGCAGTTCCTCATCTGTTCGAGTTTTATCACGTGATGGCAGCAATCCACACACATCTTTAGCCTCCACTTTTAATTCTAGTTCTGTTGCCCTTTCTGCCACATCTGCAGTTACTTCCTTCACTGAAGTCTGGATGCCCTCAGAGTCGCCAATGAGGGTGGGAATCTACTTCTACAAATGTTGCTATTTTAACCTCCTTTCTTGAGTCACAAATGTTCTTGATGGCATCTAGAGTGGTAAATCCTTTCCAAAGGTTTTTAAGTGACTTTGCCTGGATTCATCACTGGAATCACTATCTACAGCAGCTATAGTATTACAAAATGCATTTCTTAAATAAGAAGACTTGGAAGTTGAAATTACTCCTTTATCGATCAGTGCAGAATGGATGGTGTGTTAGCAGGCATGAAAATAATATTGATTTCCTTACACATCCCCATCAGAGCTGTTGGGTGACAATAAGCAGTAATGTTTAAAAAGAAAACTTTTTTTTCCCTGAGAAGTAGGTCTCAACAGTGGGTTTAAAATATTCAGTAAATTATGTTATGAATAGATGTGCTCCCACCAGGTTTTGTTGTTCCATTTACAGAGTACACACAGAGAAGATTTGACATGATTCTGAAGGGACCTGGATTTTCTGGGTAGCAAATCAGTGTTGGCTTGAGTTTAATCACCAGCTGCATTAGCTCCTAACAAGAGAGTCAACCTTTCTTCTGAAGCATTGCAGCCAGGCATTGATTTTTCCTCTCTAGCTATGAAAGTTCCTAAATGGGATCTTCACCCAATAGAACGCTGCTTGTCTACATAGATAATCTGTTGTTTAGTGTAGCCACCACCATCAGTGACTTTCGCTAGATCTTCTGAATAACTTGCTGCAGCTTTCACATCAGCACTCACTGCTTCACCCTCCACTTCTATGTCATGGAAAGGAGTTTAAAGCTTTTAGCTTTAATCTTTTCTTCTACAGATTTCTCACCCCTGTCAACCTTTGGAATTGGAGAATTGGAGTTTTGCTCTGAATTAGACTTTGCTTTAAGGGAACGTAGTAGCTAGTTTGATCCTCTATCTGCACCACTAAAACTTTCTTCACATCAACAATAGGTTGTCCTGTTTTCTTATTATTTATGAGTTCATTACAGAAGTATCTTTAATTTTCTTCAAGATATTTTTCCCCTGTAATCACAACTTGGCTGTCTGTTTGGCACAAGAGGCCCAGCTCTTAGCCTGCTTCAACATGGCTTCCCCATTGAGCTTAATCATTTCTAGCTTTTAATTTAAAGTGAGAGATATGTGACTCTTTCACTGGGACACTTAGAGGCCATTGTAGAGTTGTTAATTAGTCCAATTTCAATATTATTGTATCTCAGAAAATGGCCTGAAAAGAGAGAAATGGGGAACAGATAGTGAAACAGTAAAAACACACAAAGATTTATTAAGTTCTCTGTCTTACATGGGAGAGTTTCATGGTACCCACAAACAACTAAAATGCTAACATCAAAAATCACAGAATACAGATCACCTTAACAGATACAATAATAATGGAAATATTTGAAATATTGGGAGAATTACAAAAATGTAACACATAGACACGAAGTGAGTATATGCAGTTGGAAAAGTGGTGCCAGCAAAGTTGCTCTGCATCAGGTCCCTCGAAGCTTCACTTGGTAAAGAATGCAGTATCAGCGATGTGCTATGAACAGAAATGAATGGGCAATGAAAGGAGGTGTGCTTTGAGAGAACAAGATCCTTGAGTCAGAAATGTAGGAATATGATCTACACGGGTTCTAGATTTCAGAATTATTACCTAAATAGTCATGAGGTTGATGATATCATTCCAAAAGATTGTGCTGAGTGCTGGCTCTAGAGAAGGCTTAAAAATAATCATGAATGGTGTTTCTTTTTAAATAAACTCCCTTTGTTATAGTGATGAGAAGAGGACTTTTATCAAAAACAAGAATGACACTGTAGACAAGGGAAAGAAAAATAACAAACATCAGTAACGATTATTACAAAATTTCATAGAGCAGAAATAAGTTCCAGAGAATTATTATATATAACCTGGTGACTGTAGTCAATAACAATATGTTGCACCCTTCAGAACTGCTGAGAGTAGGTTTTCTGTGGTCTCACCACAAAACAACCATAAGTGTGAGAGGTAATGCATATGTTATTTAGCTTGATTTTGCCATTTCAAAACATCCTGTTGTATATCATAAAAATATACAATTTTACTAAAAAATTGTACTAATTAAAATGATTGTCATTTTTTAAAAGTGAAACTGTGTTAGTTCATAAATACTGTGATTACCAACTGTAATCTTACAAGTTATTACAAGCTTCTTCTTTTGAAGAAAGACAAACAACATTCAGTATCGTTTCTTAGGGTTACAAATGCAAATCCTATTTGTTTTTATTCATACAATAGTAAGGTTTATTGGCTCCGCGCCTGTGGTTCAATTGGCTAAGGCACCAGCCACGTACACCTAAGGTGGCGGGTTCAAATCCCCAGCCCGGGCCCGCCAAACAACAATGATGGCTGCAACCAAAAAAAAAAAAAAA
>CAUYQV010138285.1:0-10820 GCA_963574575.1 Galagoides demidoff
AGCCTCCCAAGCAACTGGGACAGGCGCCCGCCACAATGCCCAGCTATTTTTTGGTTGCAGCCATCATTGTTGTTTGGTGGGCCTGGGCTGGATTCGAACCCGCCACCTTAGGTGTATGTGGCTGGCGCCTTAGCCACTTGAACCACAGGCGCTGAGCCTTTTTGTTGTTGTTGTTGTAGTTGTCATTGTTATTTGGGAGACCTAGGCTAGATTCAAACCCTCCAGCTTTGGTGTATGTGGCTGGCACCTTAGCTGCTTGAGCTACAGGCACTGAGCCTATTCCTTGTTCTTTTATTCTGTTGTTTCCAGTATGGAACCCTTGATGTTTTAGTTACAATTAATAGTACATAATGAAAGTGGTTTTGGCCAGGCCCAGTGGCTCATGCCTGTAATCTTAGCACTCTGAGAAGGCAAGGAGGATGGATAGCTTGAGCTCATGAGTTCTAGACCAGCCTGAGGAAAAGTGAGATTCCCCCATCTTTACTAAAAATAGAAAAACTGAGGCAAGAGGATCTCTTGAGCCCGAGTTGGAGGTTGCTATGAGTTCCAACGCCATAGCACTCTACCCAGGGTGATAGCTTGAGACCATGTCTCAAAAAAAGAAGAAAGAAAGTCGTTTTGTCTTTAGCAGATGCTTTCTAAGCCCCCTCTGTCTGTGAGCCTTTGCACTTCTTGGCTCCTCAAGCTCCTGGCCTGCTGGGGTCCAGGTGTGAGCCCTGTGCCCAGCCATGCTCCCTGTGTCTCATCTGCTGCGGTGTGTCTTTTGCTTACTGTTCTCTGAAGATGGCTTCTCTGTCCAGCTACAGGCAGGAAGAAGAAACAGCGCCACGGGGAGGCAGTCGTGCCCCCGAGATCCCTTTTTGACCGAGCAGCACCCGGCATGCTGAAGATCCGCCGGGAAGGGAAGGAGCAGAAGAAGAACATTCTGCTGAAGCAGCAGACGCAGTTTGCCAAGCCTCTGCCAACATTTGCCAAACCGACTGCTGAGTCTGGCCAGGACAGCCCTGAGTGGCTCATCAGTGAAGACTGGGCCCTGTTGCAGGTGGGCTATTGTCTGTGGCTGAGCGTTCAAGTGCTTGTGCGTGCAGGTCTCCATAATCGCTGTGGGGCATCTCTGGCATGTGACCTCACTCCACTTGGAATCTCATTCTCTAGGCCGTGAAGCAGTTATTAGAGCTGCCTTTGAACCTCACCATTGTGTCACCTGCTCATACACCAAACTGGGATCTTGTCAGTGATGTCGTTAACTCCTGTAGCCGAATCTACCGCTCTTCCAAACAGTGCCGGAATCGCTATGAGAACGTGATCATCCCAAGAGAGGAGGGCAAGGTGAGCGCACTTCCATTTGTCTTCCTGGGAAAACACACGTGTGAGTGGCACCCACTGGCAGCACTGGCTCCTCCATACGTGGAGCTGAGCTCACTCTCCCTATACATCTGTGGCAAAGTCAGTCCTGCAGAGCTGTGGAGGGTCCCATGAGGGGTTACTGTTCTGTGCCTGGCACATAACATGAGCAGTGACATATGTTTACCTTGAACTCACCAGGGTTGTGCTCAATGTTAGTGGCAGGCCTGACACCTGATATTTTATGATACCAACATCTGTATTTTTCATTAGAAAATAGTATGTCCTATGAGTAGTTGGTCATGCACAGATAGCGTCCCTGGTGTAGTGCTTCTCTCCACGGGGTATTATGGAGCGCTGAGGTGTCTTGGGAGCAAGTAGGTGACAGTTGCATGGCCCTTTGTTTAGCTGTATGATTCACGAAGGAGAGACAGGCAGGTACAGGTGACTCTGGAGCCCCCTGAGGGCATACTTTACACATCTCTGAATGTATATCAGCCTCTGTGAGCAGAGAACAGTGGTGACCATGGGCGTTCATGCTGACCCTTATTGTCAGCAGGAATTGGATCCGTTGGGTGAAGGTTGTCAGCCTGCTCTAGTGGTACTCTGCTGTGCAGCTTCAGGTGCTTTGTTTACCTGTTTCTCAATCAAACTGGGGAATTTCCCCCTCTTTGGGTACCTCTGAGGCTTACCTGAGAGATATTCAGAAAGAGTGGTGTTACCATAATGTTACCTCTTGGGAAAAGTGACTGTGTCCAGCCACGGGGCATCTGGCTTTAGGCTTCTAATGCAGGCAGGTGCTTGTGATGCTGCCTGTGTAGTTGTGATGTGCTCGTGTGAATTTTATTTCAGAGCAAAAATAACCGCCCTCTCCGTACGAGCCAAATCTACGCCCAGGATGAAAACGCCACACATACCCAGCTATATACAAGTCACTTTGACCTGATGAAGATGACTGCGGGGAAGAGGAGCCCCCCAATCAAGCCCTTGTATGTTTTGTTTCCTGTGTTGTCACTTGATGTCAGTTATGAGTAAACTGCGTGAAGCTTGGTTTTTGATATGTGTTTTTAACATTTCCTTCTGCATTATATTTTCCTGTGTTTGGTAATTACTGTCTCATTTTCTGTACTGCAGGCTTGGCATGAATCCCTTTCAGAAAAACCCCAAGCATGCCTCTGTGTTGGCAGAAAGGTATTTCTGTATTTGTGACATAATTCTTACTGTTTGAAATGTGAGTATTCATTTAAATCCAATAGCTAGTGAATTGTGCACACGGCATGTTCCAGGTGTCAGCTGTGGACACTGCAGGCTTGAATAGGGTGGCCCCTGCTTGTCTATGTGATGGGGGTCATCCCTGCTGGCATTGTGCTGGGGAAGACGTTCAGGATGTAACAAGTGTGTGCCTTCATGCCTGCCTCTCCTTGCACACACATTTTATTACTGTCCCTTGAAAATATATCAAGTTTAGGGGTAAGTGTATTTGCTTTGAAATTCCACCAAGGAAAAAACAAAGAGGAATTGACAAATGGTTAGAGAAGCAGATGTGACGAGGTAAACAGACAGGGATGTGGACTACGGAGCCTGAGCGCCAAGCACGCGGGATCTGTGGCATTTCTTTGTGTAGGCTATAACACACAGAGAGGAAAGCAGGTGTCACTTCTGGCTCAACACCAGCATTACCCAAGTACAGTTTCCTGGCCAAGTGAACTGGCTCATGGCGAATTTCCCGAGACCCCCAGTAGCTTTTTGGGACAAGGCCCTGGCTACTAGCCTATGGCTGTCCCTGAGTATATTGCTGCGCCACCCTAGGCCTCCTTGTCGAGAGCTGCACACCCTTCGCTGCTCTGTTCTCTTCACCACACGATTACCTTCAGGTGCACTGTGTGTGTCATGAGTGTTGTCTTTAAGCTCCCTGGCCGCTCCCAGTGCCCAGAGTCGCAGAGCAGGTATTTGACCATACTTGTCAATTGAGCGAAAGGATGGATTTATTCAGCTAATACTTGTAAGCGAGCTGCAGGTTGGCACAGTGCTGGGCATTTTGCAGGCCCAAGATGGGCACAGTCCTGCCCTTTTTCTCTACTATGAGATAAATTTGATTCTTACCAATGCTTCCAAGTACAGCGAGGATACATGTGACACTGCTACAGGCACACAGAGAACCTCCAGCAGTAGGAGTATGCTCAGGAAGGGTCTGAGCTCGGTGGAAGGGAAGAGGCCTTAGTGTGGAGCCAAGAGGTGGGAGGTTCCAGGCAGCAGCCACACTTGCTGCAGGGCAGAGGCTGGTGGTATGTGCAGCCTAGGTCCAAGAAAGGACTAGGAGGTGGGTTGAAGTGGCCACCCCTCCTTGTGGTGTGCAGTTTACTGCAGGGGAAGGACAGGTCGGTAGCACCCATGCCTGGGACATGCCACAGGCTGGGCAGGGGAGAGCATTGAGTATGGGGGCATGTCCATAGGGTTATGGGGTTTGTCCAGGGAGCATGTGGTATGGGGGTGTGGGGACCACATGAGAAGGCTGGGGAGACTTATTGGGGGCTATTTTCTGTTAGGTGACCAAGGATCTCTGTAGGAGGGTTTGGGGTGAAACCCAATTAGAGTTAAGTGGGGCTGCGAGGAAAAGGTAACCCCTGGAGTGCAGACTTGGGGCTCCTTAACAGAACCAACATGTCAGGGTTCACTTCAGTTTTTGGGTATTGGGTTAAGTTAGGACAGATATGTGTTGGGTTAAGGTAGGAGAGATTTGATCCTATTTAAACTCTAGAGGGTCAGGCCCAGAGGGTAGGGAGAGGGCAGAGCTAAGAGGACAGTGAAGGAGGCCTGGGTTTTTGGAGGGCTGAGGCTCAGCCAAGGGCAGGCAGAGGTATCTGCAAAGGGAGCCCTGGTGGCTGGGTTGAGGGGGTTCAGTCCACATGGGGATGCTATGAGCTTTTGCTGCAGACATTGTGGGCACCTCACATTCAGGCACCACATGGTCTGCAGAGGGTAGGGAGAGAGGTGGTTAATAGCAGAGGCAGCTTTGCTCCTTTCTGAGGGCTCCTTACCTGCAAAGAATACACTAGACTTTACACCCTCACCTTTGGGGTAGGGGTAGAGCTGTCCCTGGCACTTCGTGCATGGGGTTTCAACAGCATTTCTCCATTTTAGAACATACCTGTTTATTTTTAACTTTTGCTGTTATCTTTCAGTGGCATCAACTATGACAAGCCACTGCCTCCCATTCAGGTTGCATCTCTCCGTGCAGAGCGAATTGCAAAAGAAAAAAAGGTGTGATGCCCTGGGCCCTTTGCTTGCTCGGGAAATGTGGTGGCTCTGACTCTGGTGGACCCGGGATGATGTACATAGGCTGAGGTCTTGCTCCTCCAGCGGCTTCTCTCCTTTCTTGACCCTCCCAGGCCTTGGCTGACCAACAAAAGGCACAGCAGCCAGCCGTGGCACAGCCTCAACCCCAACAGCAGCAGCAGCAGCCCCCGCCCCCTCCACAGCAGCCGCCACCACCACTGCCACAGCCACAGGCAACCAGCAGCCAGCCAGCAGCGGGGCCACCAGCTGTCCAGCCCCAGCCTCAGTCCCAGCCCCAGCCCCAGCCGCAGGCCCCACCACAGCCAGTGCAGGCCCCAACCAAGGGGCAGCCTGCAATCACCACCGTGGGCGGCGCCGCAGTGCTGGTGAGGAGGGCTCCATCTTCACGTGGAGTTGCCACCACACCTGCACTTGGTTCAAGTGCTTTTTGTGAAAACAAATATTTGTTGTCAGTTCTAGCACATCCCCAGTCTACAGACCTTCCACTTTGAGAAAGTAGGAAAAACGTTCAGTCTGTCCCTGGAGGAAGTTTGTTTTCACCCAACTCCTGTTATATCTCTTCCAGGGTTTTTGTGGGCTGAGTGATTTCATTGAGTTTGGGAGGTGAACATAGCTCTTCTTGGTGGAGGTGATTGGGAAGTTTGAGATTACCTGGATTTTGTAAAACGTAACTGTGGGCTTGGAGCCCATAGCACAGTGGTTATGATGCTAGCCACATATACTGAGGCTTGTAGATTCAAGCCTGGCCCAGGCCTGCTAAACAACAATGACAACTGCAACAAAAAAATAGCCTGGTGTTGTGGCAGGTACCTGTGGTCCCAGCTACTTGGCGGGCTAAGGCAAGAGAATTGCTTAAGCCCAAGAGTTGGAGGTTGTTGTGAGTTGTGATGCCATGGCACTCTAACGAGGGCAACATAGTGAGACTCTGTCTCAAAAAAAAAAAAAAATACCTAAGGCGCCAGCCACATACACCTAAGGTGGCAGGTTCAAATCTAGCCTGGGCCTGCCAAACAACAATGATGGCTGCAATAAAAAAAATAGCCAGGCATTGTGGCGGGTGCCTGTGGTCCCAGCTACTTGGGAGGCAGAGGCAGGAGACTCGCTTGAGCCCAGGAGTTGGAGGTTGCTGTGAGTTGTGATGCCATGGCACTCTACCCAGGGAGATAGCTTGAGGCTGTCTCAAAAAAAAAAAAAAAAAAGTAACTGTGACAGACTTACCTCCTTTATTCCCTACAAACTACAAAGCAGGTCCTATTTGTGCTATTATGCAAACAAGAACCATAATAAGCTACCATGTCCTGCAAACATGTATTAGGTGCTCTTCACAGGCATACATCTTCAGTGCTTCCTTGTCAATGTCCACACTTCAGTACCATCCTTTACCACGTGTGGCTATGTGTGTGGTGCATACCCTGAAATCATGTGCACAGACTTACACTCTCAGAGAACAGGGAAGCACTTCGGACAGTCAGACGTGTGAAAATACTTTTCTTACATAGACCCATTTCCTCTATTTTTTTTTAAACTTATGTTTATGTAGGCTGACCAGGTGGCTTATGCCTGTAATCTCAGCACTTGGGAGGTAAAGGTGGGACGATCCTTTGAACTTAGGAGTTCAAGAGCAGCCTGAGCAAGAGCAAGACCCTATCTCTATAAAAAATACAATAATTAGTGGGGCGTGATAGTGGGCTTCTTAGTCCCAGCTACTCAGGAGACTGAGGCAGGAGGATCGCTTAAACCCAAGAGTTTGAGGCTGCTGTCAGCTATGATGGTGCCACTGTACTCCAATCCAGGTAGATAGAGTGAGAGTTTGCCTCAAAAAAAAAAAAAGAAAGAAAGAAAGAAAGAAAATTTGCATGTAGTGGGATTTTTATATGTACTTGGGCAAATTGATTCTTCATTCATTCCAAAGATAACAGTACATGCCTGCTTGGTACAAGGACTGCCACAGTGAGCAATGTGGTCGAAGTCCCTGCTCACCTGAGTTCGTATTCTGTGGGAATTAGGCCATCATGCAGAGCAAGATCTGTCAGACATCATTTTAAATGTTGGCAGGAAGGAATCAAGGTAGAATAGTGAGTGACTGGTTGGTTAGGAAGAGCCTTTGTGAGGCATTGGCATTTGAGCTAAGGAAGGCCTGAATGACAAGGAAGTCAGTCATGAGAAGAACAAAAACAGCAAATGCAGAGGTCCTGAATTTAGCTGAGGGACAGAAAGGTCAGTGTGGCTGGAGCCAGGTGATAAGGAACAGAGTGGTGTAGGTCAGGGCAAAGGAAGTATGGATGGGGCTAGAGGGATGAGTGTGGTGGTGGTATAGGATGGGTTGTAGGAAAGAGGAATGGGTTGAGAGGTGTAGGACAAGGTGGAGGGATGGGTGGGGAGGTGGAAAGTGGGTTTGAGGCAGAGAGGTGGGTTGGGGGTTGTGGGATAGGTGGGGAGGTGGGGGGTGGATTGTGGGGTAGACGGTGGGGTGGAAGGATGGGTGGGTTGTGGGGCACAGGACTGGGTTTGGGGGGTGGATGGTAGGGTGGACTAATAGGTGGAGAGGTGGATGGTGGGTGTAGGACAGATGGGTTGGGGGTGAAGAGTAGGACAGGAGAATGGGTAGGGAGTTGTAGAGTATCAGGGAGGGATAGGTGGAGAAGTGGGATGGGGGTGGTGCCGAAGTTGGCCTTTGTGGTCAAGGTTAGATTTGATTCAGAATGAACTAAGAAGCCTTCAGAAGGTTCGTGCAGGGGAGAGGTGCCATAAAATTTAAGAGTTTTTGTTTTTTGTTTTTTGTTTTTTGTTTTTTTTAAATAGGCAGGAACCATTAAAACATCAGTTACTGGGACAAGCATACCAACAGGTAAGATGAAGACAGAAATAAATATTGAGGCACAGCGCCTGTAGTTCAAGGGGCTAAGGCGCCAGCCACATACACCAGAGCTGGCACGTTCAAATCTAGCCTGGGCATGCCAAACAATGACAACTATAACCGAAAAATAGCCGGGCTTTGTGGCGAGCGCCTGTAGTCCCAGCTACTCAGGAGGCTGAGGCAAGAGAATTGCTTAAGCCCAGGAGTTGGAGGTTGCTGTGAGCTGTGATGCCACGGCACTCTACCTAAGGCGATAGCTTGAGACTCTGTCTCAAAAGAAAAAGAGAGAAAGAAATGTTGAAATAAGAAATTAATTTTTACTTGTTCTCTTGCCTTACTCAGTGTCTGTCTTTGTAGGCACTGTGAGTGGAAATGTGATTGTGAACACCATAGCGGGCGTCCCAGCCGCCACCTTCCAGTCTATTAACAAGCGTCTTGCTTCACCGGTGGCTCCTGGGTCCTTGACTGTGAGTTATCCCTTCACCCAGGGTAGCACACCAGGACTTCTTATCTGGAGAGATTATTATTTCTTTTAAATATTCCATCAGTGAAAAAAGTACTAATCTTGTTTGGATTTGGCAAAATAAATAGCTAATCATTATTGTAGTTTCAGAAACATTTAGGTTTCTACATGGTTTAGGGCAGCAATTCTCAACCTGTGGGTCTTGACCCCTTTGGACTGTGTGAAAAGTTTGCAGCATTAGGAAGGTTGAGAACCACTGGTTTAGGGGATGGGTTCTGTTTAGTACTTTGAAGTAATGAAAATATGAGCTTCATGTGTGGATGAGGATGTGTGTTGAAAATCTCTCCTCACAGAATGATTTCGATAGAGGAGGTAGGTGGGGTATAAGTCTTTGATTCTGATGACAGAGGTGTTCCCACGTGCATGTCACTCTGTCCACATGTGGAAGCAGAGAAGAGATGATTGCCCTTTGAGGGGCACAATGTTACACAAGGGTATAGCTTGGTTTCATGTTGCTGGAGTGTGTGTTAGGACCAGATGGGGCACAGTCGAGGATGGTTATTGCAGGAATATTGGGACCCTTGGTGTGGAGTGTGGTGGGCACTTGGGCAGAGGGAAGGAGGCAGAGCTGTGAAACCCTAAGCATGAACTTAGGGGATGTGTTCCAGTGTCAAGCCACTGTTTCTCTTTGATATTTCCATCAAAACAAGACTGAGAATAAGGAGTTTAAATGTATATCCTGTTTTCCATTTAGTCAGAGTCCTAAAGGCAGCATGTACCCTGAGCGAGAAGAGACTATGCTTCAAAGTCACTTTGGCAAGTAGAATGATGTCTCCTGGGATCTGAAAAGTATCTTTCCTATGAAGATGGTGTTGCTGCAGTAATCTGGACACTGTTGCAGTTAGATGTGTAGGTGAATGGAATTGGTTAAGGAGTCCAGAAGTAGATTGACATACATATACAGGTATATTTGTTAAAAAATGGCATGGGAATTCAGTAAAGTAAGGATAGTTTTTCCAATAGATGGTACTGTGACTATTGGGTAGCCCTATGCAAAACAGTGAACCTAGACCCATAACTTATACCATATATAAAAAGTCACTCAAAATAGATGGAAGACCTTCATGTAAAGCCAAAAACTGTAAACTTGAAACACAAACAGTAACATTTCTAGAAAAAAGCATAGGAGAAAATGTTTCTACCTTGATTATAGCTAAACATTTCTTAGGATACCAAAAGTCTATGAATCATGAAAAAAAATTAATAAATTGGACTTCATCAAAATTAAGAATTTATACTCCTTGAAAAATATTAAGAAAATGAAAAGCAGGCCAGGTGTGGTGGCTCATGCCTGTAATCCTAGCACTCTGGGAGGCCGAGATAGGTGGATTACCTAAGCTCAGGAGTTTGAGACCAGCCTAAGCAGGAGTGAGACCCTGTCTCTAAAAATAACTGGGTGTTGTGGTGAGTGCCTGTTGTCCCAGCTATTTGGGAGGCTGAGGCAAGAGGATCAGTTGAGCCCAAGAGACTGAGGTTGCTGTGAGCTATGATGCTGCAGTACTCTACCCAGGGTTATAAAATGAGACTCTGTCTCAAAAAAAAAAAAAAAAAAACACAGACTGGTAGAAAATATTTTCAAAATACACCTAATAAAAGACTGGTGCTCAAATTATATAAAAATTCTTCAACAATAAGAAAACTTTAAGACATGGGCAGAAGATTGATGAATAAGAAATACATGAAAGGCTCCGTGCCTATAGTTCAGCGGCTAGGGCACCAGCCATGTACATCGGAGCTGGCAGGTTCGAATCCAGCCTAGGCCTGCCAAATAACAATGACAACTACAACCAAGAAATAGCCGGGTGGGCACTGTGGCAGGCACCTGTAGTTCCAGCTACTTGGGAGGCTGAGGCAAGAGAATCACTTAAGCCCGAGAGTCTGAGGTTGCTGTGAGCTATGATGCCACAGCACTCTACTGAGGGCAACAAAGTGAGATTCTGTCTCAAAAAAAGAAAAAAAAGTATACAAAAATGTACTCCTCATTATTTATTAGGGAAATGCAGTGATACTTAGCTGTGCACATGTGAGAATATTTTGTTTCTCCCATCTCTGCCTGGTGCCCTCTTCATCCTTAGTGTCTTGAGTTCTCGAGTTGATCCTCCCCTCCTAGTACTCACACAGAATGATGCTCTCACAGAGGAGAGCTTTAAAAAACACAAAATCCTGACAATGTTAGATGCTGATGAGGATGCAGAGTGGTTGGAGCTCTCTAACATTGCTGGTGGGAATGCAGAATCTTAGTCACTTTGGAAAACAGTTCTGTCATCTTTCATAAATTAAACATAAACTTACAGTATAGTTTAGCAGTTCTGCTAGGTACTTCCTGCAGAGAAAAGGAAATGTAGATTTACACAAAGAATCTGAACACAAATGTTTATAGTGGCTTCATTTATAATTGCTAAAAAGGGAAACAACCCAATGTCCTTTACCTGGTGAATGGACTGGTAAATGGTGGTACCTCTGTACAATCTGGCATACCCAGCAATATGCAAGAATGGACCCCTGAAATACATGAGCGTGAAGGAATCTCAGGTACATTTTGCTGCTAAGTGAACAGAGTTTCAAAGGGTTCATATGGCTCGGCGCCTGTGGCTCGATCGGCTAAGGCACCAGCCACGTACACCTAAGGTGGCAGGTTCAAATCCCCAGCCCAGACCCGCCAAACAACAATGATGGCTGCAACCAAAAAATGGCCGGGCATTGTGGCGGGCGCCTGTGGTCCCAGCTACTTGGGAGGCGGAGGCAGGAGACTTGTTTGACCCCAGGAGTTGGAGGTTGCTATGAGCTGTGATGCTATGG
>CAUYQV010138286.1:0-12330 GCA_963574575.1 Galagoides demidoff
TAACCTAGATCAAACAGACCTAGTCAATATTTACAGAACATTAATCTAACAGCTACAGAGTACACTTTCTTCACATCAGGGTATGAATCATTCTCAAAGGCAGAGCACATGTTAGGCCACAGAACAAGTCTTAAAAAAAAAATTCAAAGAAAAAAATGGAACTTGTACCAAGTATTTCTTTTGATCACAATGGAACACAACTAGAAATAAATAAAAGAAACATTGGATATTATACAGACACATGGAAATACTACTGAATAACCAGTGGGGAAAATAAGAAATTAATGAGGAAATTTAAAATTCTCTCAACACAAATGAAAAGGAATACATAACAAAAGCAGTAACAAGAGAAAAACTTATTGCAATAAGCACCTACATTGAAAAAGTAGAAAACCTCAAAAAAAAACCTAATAAAACATCTCAAAGAAATAGAAAAATAAGATCAAATCAAATCCAAGATTAATAGAAAAAAATAAAAAGCCCTACAGAAATAAATGAAATTGAAACAAAAATACAAAAGATTAATGAAACAAAACGTTGGTTTTTTGAAAAGATTAAAAAAAGCACAATTTTGTGCAGACTAAGAATAAAAGAAAGAAGACCCAAATAAATAAAATCAAGGATTATAAAATACATTACAACCAACACTGTAGTAATACAAAGACTCATTAGAGACTACTAGTATGAGCAGTTATATGCCAATAATTACTTAGCTCCCACATACAGGCAAAAAGAGATGAGACTTGTGTTTCTATACTTGGCTTATTTCACTTAACATAATGTTCTCCATTTCTATCCATGCAATAATCCAGATGGCAATTTATCTGTAGCACCAAATGAATTGGAAAACCTCAAAGAAATATATAAATTCCTAGACTCATACCCACAATTGAGATTGAACCAGGAAGAAATCTAAAACCTGAATGAACCAATAGCAAATTAAGAGATAAAAGCAGCAATAAAAACTCTCCCATCAGAAACTTCCCAAGGTACAATGATTTCACTGCGAAAGTCTATCAAATAGTTAAAGAATAATTCATACCAATTCTACATACACTATTCAAAAAAATTGAGGAAGAAGGGATACTTTCAAACTCATTTCACTAGGCATGTGTAATCCTAACACCAAAACCAGACAAGGAACAACAACAAAAACGGTAGCCCAATATCTCTCATGAACATAGATGAAAAATCCTCTACAAAGTGCTAGCAAACAAAACTCATGACTCATTCAAAACACTATTCATCATCAAGTGGAACTTATCCCAGTGATGGAAGGATGGTACAGCATGCACAAGTCAACCAGTGTGATACATCATATGAACAGAACCCAAGATTCAAAACATATGACCATTTCAACTGATGCAGAAACATTCAATTTTCCTTCTTTAAAAAAACTTCTCAAAGCATGGTAGGAATGTACTTCAACATATCGGATAGATCCACACCAAGTATTGTACTGAACAGAGAAAACTGAAAGCCTATCCTCTAAGATCTAGAACAAGATAAGGATACCCACTTTCACCACTTTTATTCAACATAGTATCAGAAGTTCTAGCTAGAATAACCAGACAAGACAAGTAATAAGGGGCATCTAAGTTATAAAGGAAGAGTCAAATTATACATATTGGCCCATAATACGTTCATATTTAGAGAGAAACCTAAAAATTACACACACACACACACACACACACACACACACTATTAGAACTGGTAAAATAAACATGATAAAGTTGCAGGGTTCAAAATCAAAAGTCTGTAGCATTTCTGTGTGCCAATACTAAACTGTCCAAAAAAGAAACCAAGAATGTAATACCATTTGGAATAGCTACAAATAAAATAAAGTATCAAAACATAAATTTCACCAAAGAAGTAAAAGAATCCTATAGAACATTTCCCATCTTCCCTTTTTATAGCGACGGGTACCCCACGGATATAGACAACTATTATGTACTCATAATCATTAAATTTTTTAATGTTAAAAATGTGTGGATTAAGTCATTATTAAATCAATAGTGAATATGAATAGTGAATATATTTGCTAAATTTGGGAAATGAATTGTATTTAAACACTTTGAATGTGTTTCCTAGAAATCCAATAAAGTAATCATTTTTAAACTTAGTTAAGTCACAGTCAAAACTGCTTAAAATTTCTTGTCGATATTAATTATAATAACTGATTCTTGGCTGTTTTTATAACAGCAATTCAGGATGGCAATTTATTCATAGAACCATGAATATTTAATTTTTTCAATCTGGATTTCTATAAAAGTAGCCCATAATTCAGACATTACCATTTCAATTAATGACAAATTTAATCAGGTACAAACACACTAATATACAGAATTTACATATTTAGTTATATAAATTAATTCACATTCTTTGTTGAGTATAGGATATAAAATGATACACTTAAGGTTATTCATTAGTATATTTTAGTGTAGGTTTTTTTCTTAGTGAATGCATTTTAATTGTCATTGTAACTTTGTAATATTTTAAACCTTACAAATCTTACTTCAAATAAGATAGGTACACTTATATAAAAATGAATTTATTTTATACACTCATGGATGATTGCAGAATGCTTAGCATGAAATTAAATTTAGATTGACTGATAAATATATTGCAGGTGATATAGAATAATAATTAATCACACCATACCATAGCTCATGAACAGTCCATGTAACTGTAATTCAGGGAGAGCACAAGTATTTAAGCAAAAGCAGCAGCAAAGTAAGTATTTTCTTTGACAAAACTAATAAAATTAATAAAAAACTTGCAGTCTTGGCCAAAAGTAAATTATCTTTCACAAATTAAAAATAAAATAAGTAATATGAATAAATTTGGGCCATCAACCCTGAAAAATTCAAAAATAATGAATATCAATTGTCATAAGAAATAACTGAAACTGTTTTTTCAAACTTTTAATCTCTTCTCTTATATGTTTAAACATATACAGTAGACTTCTTTATTCTCTGAATCCAATAATTCCAAGGTGTGAGTTATTTATTAGTCCTTTTCGTGTAGGTTGTTTATGAATAAGCCAAGCATTGAGAAAGATAATACTTTTAGAAAATATGTAGTTCAATGTGTTCTGATTTTATGTGGCCCACTTCTAACAAAAAGATTTTTCTTTTAAAAAAGAAATTTGAGGGAAGTAAAATAAGGTTCCCTAAAAGCTTAGAACTATCACTTTTTGGCCATCCCTCAATTTGAAAGAAAAAAAAAATCTCCTTAAGAGACAATAAGTTATAATAATTTAATTAATTATTCCTTATGTCTTACATACTGTACACACAACTCTGGCACAAAAGGGCATAGTCTGTACCTGTGAGACTAAAGTTTTCTCTCTTTTTTTGACAATTGTTACTTCCCTCAATAGGTCCAGAAATATTTAATGAGATCTTTGACTTTATAGAAATTAAAGGCAGTAGCCTCCTTAGACATGTCTCTATAAGGAGCCTGTCATCATTGCCAGCAAAAACAAATAAATAATATTGGCCTATTAACTTCATATTTGTATAATGTAGAGCAAGAATAATATCCTTACTCCTTCTGAAAATGCATTAAGACTAAGAATCATTAAGAAGATTATCGTAATTAAACTTTGTGTTTTATTTCTTCAAAATTGATAACATTTGAGGTGGCTGTAAGAAGCCTAGACAAGCCTGCACAGACTTCTTCTTAGTTTTTCAATGTTATATGTAGGTTATGACAAAAATGATACAGCAAAAAAAAAAAAAAATTCATTTTTTGGAAATAAGATCACATCAGAACTCAAAAAGAGATACCAGAAAAGTATAGCCAATTTCAAAAGAACTTTCTCAATTTCTTTACTAAAAATGTAAGTTATTTGGAATCCACCTTCAATTCCACAAGTTCAAATTACCTCTGTGCTTTAAAACCATTTTCCCTGAGAAAGAGAGATTTATCTCATATACTTCATAGTGTAGACAGGGATAGCCTATATCATGATTTTATAGATGTGAAGGTCTTGCTTGAAAAATAGCTAGTCTACCAGACAAGCTCATGTATTCACAGAGGTTGGATATTTTTGCAGAGCTTAAAACCAAACATTCTACAAGTCTAAAAATCTCCTATTACTGATAAGTAAAAGTATCGCCCCAACCTCACACCATATATTAGAATTAACACAAAATGTATTAAAAACCTAAATGAAAGCCAAAACTATAAAACTTTTAGAAGAAAACATAGTACACTTCTTTGTGACTTTGGGTTTGGCAAAGGACTGTTAGAAACACCAAAATCACAGAAAACATTGATGCTTAAATTCATAAAATTCAAACTTGTATACATCAAAGGGCATTATCAAAAAAGTGAAAGACAGCTAACAGAACCAGATAAAAAATATTTTTAAGTATATATCTGATTAGGGTCTAGCATCCAAAATATATAAAGAACTCTTATAATTCAATAACAAAAGAAAATAATTCAATTAATAAATGCGCTAAAGACATGAATAGGCATATTTTCATGGATGACTGCACAAATGGCTCAAGCTCAATGTCATTAGTCATTAGGAAAATGTAAATCAAAACAACAAGGCAATCCCACTTCACACTCACTAAAATGCCCATAATAACTTAAAATTTTAAATAGAAACAGAAAATAACAAGTAGTTGAAAGGATGTGGAAGCATTGGAACCATCATATGTTATTTGTGGAAATGACTGTGGAAAAAAGTAGGGCGGTTCCTTCACAAAGTAAATCTGGAATTACCTTATGATCCAGAAATTGTTCTTCTGCACATACATTCAAAAGAATTGAAACTAAATATGGAAAAAAATGCTATAATATACAATCTTTATAAAAGCATTACTTAGAATAGCAAAAAAAAAAAATTGATTAGATAAACAATGTGGTGATCACATGGAATATCATTCAATGAAACAGTATTCAGTTACAAAAAAGAATGAAGCATTGGTATCTGCTACCAAATAGATGAACCTCAAAAACATTAGGCTAAGAGAAAGAAATCTAAGGAGACAAAAGGCCATGTATTTTATGGTTCCATTTTATATGATATATCCAGAATAGGTAAATCTGTAGAGACAGAAAGCAGATAAGTTTTTTCCAGGCCATAGGGGAAGAGAGAATGGTAAGTGCTATGGTCTGAATGTTTGTGTATCCCCCAAATTCATGTGTTTAAATTCTACCCTTCAAAGTGATGGTATTAAGGGGCAGTACCTTGGCAAAGAGAGTAGATCATGACTGCAGAGTCCATATGAATGGGATTAGTGCCCTTATAAAAGACAACAGAGCTAGTTAGCCCTCCCACCAAGCAAGGACACAGATAGAAGGCACCATCTATGAGGAATGGGCCCTCACCAGCCACTCAATAGGCCTGTACCCTGCAATTGTACTTTTCAACCTCCAGAACTATGGGAAATAAATCACTCATGGTCTCTTCGTTATAGCAGCCCAAATAGGCTGAGCTAGCACAGGACTTATTAATGGCTACAGAGTTTCCCATTTGGGGCTTTGAAGATGGTTTGGAACTGGGTAGACACCATAGTTGTACAACATTGTAATTGCATTAAATGTCATTCAACTTTACATACTGGTAAAATTATTTATTTTATATGATGTGAATTTTATTTAAATAAAAATTGTTTAAAAATAACATTCTTTTAAAAAAATTCCCAAGCGTCGTTTCATGTTCGAATGGTTTTGTTGAGAGGATGTTTGGGGTGATGTCCTCACGTTGGAGTGACATCAGGCATCAATGTAATTCAGGCGTACAAACACAGGCCTGGGAGTCAGAATGAACATTGCGTTTGTGAGCACTCAGTTTCTCCACTATACAAAAGAAGAGAATCATGTGTGAAAGCAGTGGTTCTCAACCTTCCTAATGCCTTAGCCTTTAATACAGTCCTGTGGGTCGTGACCCACAGTTTGAGAACCATTGTCTTAAAGGCTGTGGATGGTATCCTCCTGTATCATGTAAAAAAAAAAAAAACCAAGCATGTCGCTTTTACCTCTTAGTAAGTAAAGGATACCTACTTAATTAAACTTACTGAATACACATTATATTTCAAAAAAGTAAAATGTATGTATCTTAAGAATACATAACAATATAGCCTGCAAAATACAAATGTTCAATAAATATGTTTTTAACTGCTTAATCACATCAGAAGAAACATTATACTATTATATTTTTCTCAGATGTATTACTTATTTTATTAATAATATTAATTAATACTAATTACTCATGTTAACTAGTGCTATTTAAATAACATTATTTATTTAACATTATTTATTTGTTTCATTATTTAATGAAGATACCGTGAGTGATTTATTTCTCATAGTTCTACAGGTTGAAAAGTACTAAAAAATAAAATACAGAATAATATAAAATTTCAGTATATTTTATATATTTATTTATGTTAAAATGACAACAAAAAAGAGCATACTGATTATTTATCATACATATTTTTTGGTCTGGTATGGCCGTATTCTGGGTCCAACTTATAAAATTCTGGTTAATCTAATAAAAAAGCTATATGAAGGTGATGAAGAAAGAATCCTTGTTTTAGGAAAATTAATCCTTGAACATGTACAGGAAGAGGCATTATGGTTATAGCCTTTATTCATATGCTTCAGAAAGAGATTGATGATAATGGCTATTGATATAGATAAAGTATAAATCCATCTAATTGAACATTTTACTATATGTAAATTATGCCTTAATAAAAAAGAATTTTTAAAAATTCACCTTTAAATCATTTTATGTGTTAGGCACTATATGGAGGTCACTATGAATATTTTGAGGCAGACTGTGTCCATTATTTCACTTCCAGGAAACACAGGTGACAGCATCCTTGCTGGTTCACCCATGACAAGTTTTCACTTGCTCGGCTTTTCATTGTTGCTGGGAGGGCTTCATTTGTTTCTGTTTGTGCAGATTTTACATTTCTTGATTTTTGTGTATCTCAAAACTTTCACAATGACCCACATGTATAACTAAAACTATTTTAATTCTATGTCCTTTGTTCTCTAGCATCGGCAAACATACCTAAAGGTTTTTAAAAAACAAAAGCTCTTACAACATTCCTCAAAAATATTGGCTAAAATAAAAAGGGCACTGTTTGCTCCTCTAGTGGAAAGCAAGGTCAATCCGTGGCTTTAGCACCCCACTGAGCCTGGCAAAGCGTTGCTACGATGGCAGGTGGACAACAAGCAATTCTTGAACTGAACAGAGTGAAGAGTGCCTGCAAGCAGGACAAATGTGGCCGAGTATGGAGCTGATCTGCTCCCCTGCTATGTGCCAGGAGGCGAGTCACTTAGAATTTCAGAGTCCCAATTTATCTTTTATAAACCAACAAAATCAGAATCTATCAAACCATCCAGCTTTACATAGTTATTCCTTTAACTCCATGAATAAGTAACATGAATATAATTATTTGGTTCAGTGAGGGATATGCTGAACTTAAAACATAAATAAAAGAACACTATTTCTGCGTGATCCATGTTGCCACGTTCTGAGACACCAACAAAAGGACAGAGACAGTGAGGGGAGAAACTACAGATGTCTGAATGTTCACATCAGCTATTACCAATAGGCTGGGCCTGACGGCTTTGAAGTGAAAAGCAAACCGCAAGTCTGCAGGGCAAAGCTTCCCCGGAGATTTCTCAAATGTGTTTGGTTTTGGCAGGACCACTCAGTCTTGCAGAACATCCTTTTACAACCCAAAAAATGTCCCACATTTTGAAGTGAAATTCTGAATGGTTTTCAGTCCTGACTGTTCAAACAATTCCCCGTATTTTAGTTGAATGGCTTTTAATCAAACTGATGCCATGTCCTTAATTTTTCCTGAAGTTTCATTGCTGGAAAGATAGCTACAGACACATAGTTACAAAGTTTTCTCTTAAGGTAAATTTGCATGTGTTTCCAAACATTTTTGTTATCGTTACTTTCATGTATATGTTTATAGCAAATATACAACTTAAAAAAGATGCATTTTGATGATCAAGAACTTCTCATTTTCATTAGAACAGAGTTCAACCGACAGTCAAATCTATCCTTAGCACTGAGTCAACTTTGTGAAATCCATTTTCTTACTTCACAGTGTAATTCCACTAGGCTTAGTTTACAGGAATGGTGAAGACAAAGGAAAACTACCCACTTTGGTGTTCATATTAGGTAATTTTATTAATTAATTGATGTTTATTTCTATGTTGCTATCATTTAAATTATGGCTTTGTTCCTAAACCAGACCCACAAGTAGAAGCAATATCTTTTCCAGTTTGGGAAGGATTGGGAGGCAGAGGACACGTGGAAAGGATTTTTCTCAAGGGGATGTGAACCTCTTAGATTCATGTTTTAAAAGTTATGTCCGATTGAATAACTAATTCCATAAGACATTAATAAACGTTCAGAAAATAAAATCATTCTGACATCAAATTTTCATAGTAAATATTTCCAGTTTCTATTCATGGATAATCATAAACATCCATCTATATTTTCAGGCTCTGGGAAGGACCAAAGTGAAATGAGCTTTTTCAATTTATCTGACTTTGTCCTGGCTCTTTTCCCAGTCTGCTTACTATCGGGGGATCCCTGCATGCTAAAACTCAGTTCTGATTCAATATATGTTGAACATCTGAGCTGGTCATAGGAAGAACCTGAAACTTTACTGAAGACCTTGATAGTCTGAATTCTAGCCTCTATAGTGCTTCCTTAAAAGAAATATAAAAACAATTTAAATCTCAGAACAAATGATCAGTGGTGTCCTCTAGCCTTTGAAATGACTCTCTTAGGCTTTTTCCTCCTTAATCTTTTTCTGTTGAAAAATTAACAGGGTTGTATGAAAATATCCATATCCTAACACTGAATACACTTCAGTTAAAGGAAGAAAATATTCTTAAAATTAAAACTTATTTAGAAAACTCATCTGGAGTAAAGAAATAGTCTAGCGTTGAATCAGATTCTGTTTGACTGATGCTTTTCTAGTAATTAAAAATATCAAATTTAACTTTTTTCCCCTCTATTTTTTTAAAAAATATAAAACTAAAGTACAATGTGTCAAACTGGGGCCGAGCATGGTGGCTCATTGTGGGAGGCCAAAGCCGAGGCAGGTGGATAGCTTGAGCTAATGAGTTGGAGACCAGCCTGACCCTGTCTCTACTAAAAGCTGAGGCAAGAGGATTGCTTGAGCCCAAGAGTTGGAGGTTGTTGTGAGCTATGATACCACAGCACTCTACCAGGGCAACAGCTTGAGACTCTGTCTCAAAAAAAAAAAAAAAGAAAAGAAAAGAAAAAAGAAAGAAAGAAGGAAAGAAATTAAGAAGAAAAAAAAAATGTGTCAAACTGGGAAGCCCACAGACTCAGGTGTAAGTCCACTTACATTGCATTTGTGTTTCTCCACCTATTTGACTTTAATTACTCATTCTGTCATTTTTGTCTATTTTCATTTCTGTATCCCATTGTAGTATTTGTTTTGGGTGATGTGGTAAGTATTAAAAATTATGAATCCCAGGGTTTTAGTGATAGAATGCAATAGGAGGAATGAAGACAGAACTTTCTCTATGCTAGTTTCTCAAGTACCCAATATATAGTTATCTTCTGACACTCTCAACAACCCTACGAGGTGGGCATTAGCATCCTCATGTCAGAGATGAGGATTTAATGCTGAGAGAGATTTTCATTTTAAAAAACATCAATGATTCTGTTATCTAAGTTTCCTCACAATATTAATGGACAACCTCATGGTTTGGTAACTGATATTAAGAAAGTCGTTATTTATTTGCAGGTTGTCCATTTGGTTAACTTTTCTACAATTTGTATCCTTCCTCTTGTTGTTTTTATAACATATTAATTACATTAGGTAGACATTAGATTCTAAACATGAAATAGCAATTATTCATACCATCTTAATCATGGACTTCTATAATTATTTACTTATTCTTTATTCAAGACTTATCAGTCATTTTTGGTAAGGGGCCCACAGATTGGGAAGAAACTCTGATAATTTCCTTCTAAGTGTTGTATTCAATAATGTAGAATATTTTCTCTATTACTCAAGAAAGCAGAAATGTAATCCCAGACAACCATGCCCTGTGCACAGGGATGAATGATCTGGGGCTAAGCAGTGCTGCGTATGAGATAAGTCATTACAGATGCTCATGCCACTCACTCAGCGAACTTGATCAATACCACTCAGTATGATACAGTACAATTCCAAGTGGGAACAAACAAACGGCTGTTATTGCCAACCACTTAATTGTGCTTAAATGTTCAACGCTTAAACACTCACACAGACTTACAGACTTGCACAGCAAATGTAAACCCTCTAGTTGTAAATGCATTGATTGAGCAAGGTACCGCTAAAGGTAAATTACCACCAGCCCTGCCAATAAAGTCAAGCTCCAGTCATCCCATTGTATATGTCAAAATGATACTGAAATGAATAGTAATGATAGCAATTGAATAAATGTTTTGAAGTGGTCTCTAAGGGATTGTGCCAATAAGGTTCCTATTTTGTTTAATGGATGAGAATTGGTGCATTCTCCGCTGATATTTTCGCATGGTAGAGTAATGTGCTCTTCCATTTATCAAAGGGAGTAATTTCAAACTAATTGTCAACAGCATTTTAGGCAAAAGCAGTAAACAAAAATTTTCCACTTACCTGAAAGGTTTTTATTTGCAAAAGACCAGTGAATGGAAGGCGTCAATTCTACTTGTAAACCGCAGCTATAATGTCCCTTTTTCCTGAAAAGTGAAGAATGCAAAGACATGAAAACTGGCTTTATAGAGGAAAATGGAAGTGAATAAGTATTTCAAAATCTTACAGATTTCTTATTTCTTTAACAAATATTGTATACCATATCTGAAATCTGTAAAAGTTGATGAGATATATCAATCAGACCTTTGAGAGGTTATCATGTGGCACATGCTGGCTTCAATGCTTACCACCTATGAGGGCTGCCCAGAAAGGATCCAGCCATGTATGTCCCTCATGTTCCACGGCTGGCTACTTTCCCACAGCCCTTCTACTAAAAATCTTTAGCACTTTTGAATAATGTCTAAGGGAAGTTTTACTAACCCTGTTTTACAGATTAAAAGAATTCAGTATTAAAGGCTTAATAGTCAGCAAATGACTGGTCCAAGGACAATCAGCAAAAACCACTGCATGGAAATTCTGCATCCGAGAGCCTCTCTGATCTTCCTGATTATGAAGTGAAAAATATCAGCATTCCTGGGAGCACTTCTCTGCCCTCTGCTGTGTCCTATAGACTGAGTCTTCTGAGGAAACAGTGTGAGCAGCTGTGTGAGAGGCAGGATGCATTAGCAGCACCCACCCACCTGCAAAACCGTAACAAATATGACTTCATAATCAGCTCTTTCCCAAAGCTGTGATGTCTCACATGTCAAAAGTGGTAAGCAGTTCCAAGAGCTCTGACAAAATTACACCCAAATGAAATTTCTTCCTCACCAGGGAAGCTCCAAAGCCATGACTCGCACTGGTGCAGCATTTACAAACCATACCCGTGAATGCATAGGGATAGCTTTTTCCCTCTCTAAACAGCCCCCAGTAAATAAATCCAAAAGACTAGCATAGTGGGACTACTGTGAATGTCATCCTTGCAGCAAATATTATAGTCAGGAAAAGAATTATAGAAAAAAAATTGACCTGATACTTTCACCCAAGAAATTAGGCACCAGACTAACCTAAACCTTGGGACGGAAACCTGGCTGTAAGTTGATGTGAGTGTAGAAATGAGTTTCCTTCAGCTCCCCTTCGAGCTCCCTGCTGCCAAACTGAGCAGAGGCTTCTCAAGGGAGTGCAGAAATCACTTCTAAGCCCCTGTATGTCATTTCTCTGCTTGGCTCTTGGGCATGCACCAAAGTCTTGCAGGTGCCAGCTGTGCCCAAGGCGGCAGGATGCCGACCAGAAATTCTTTCCTCTCACCGAAGAATAAACCTGAATTGAGCAGAGATGCAAGGAAGGAAAAGAAGGACAAGGCTTCCCCTCCATTTGGGGTTTTAGCTGTAACAGACTTCAAAAGTAACAACATAGGAAAATGAAATTGAATCTTAACAGAATCCATATAATTTTTTACCTTGCATTTAAGTTAGTCAACGGGCTTAGCAAACAATATGCACCTTTCAACTTAGTTGCCTTAGTTTTAACTCCATGGTAGGCAGACTCTTGGCAAATTAACTATAGTCGATCATGTTAATTGCTTTTCTTAAAATATTATATTTTCCTCTACATTGAAATTTAACTTTCTCTGCATGTAATTCTAGATCGTTTATTACAACAAATAGTTTCTTTCATCAAATGCTCAGTCGTTTTCTAGTGTCTC
>CAUYQV010138287.1:0-33205 GCA_963574575.1 Galagoides demidoff
TGGCGGGCGCCTGTGGTCCCAGTTACTTGGGAGGTGGAGGCAGGAGACTTGCTTGAGCCCAGGAGTTGGAGGTTGCTATGAGCTGTGATGCCATGGCACTCTACCCAGGGGGATAGCTTGAGGCTCCGTCTCAAAAAAAAAGAAAGAAGGCAGCCTAATATTTGAGAGGTATAGGAAATCACTCACCTGTAGAGACCAGGCAACGTCATTTTCTAGGAATCTGCTTATTCAGCCCAACTAGGCTACCTCCCTGTGGGCCCCTATAATGTTACAATGATAGACCCACTTTTCATAAACGGAGCTATGGTCAGAAAGGCACATATGGCACTCCCACCTGTTCAGTGAAGCTGGTGATGTGATAAAGGTGATAGGTGTCCACAAGCAGCCTACAAGACACTTGACTCCCAAGACAGGGGGCAGCAGAGCCCAAGGGCCAGGGTGGTGAGAGGCTGCCCACAGGGCAGAGTTGGCTCCCAGACTGAAGCTGCTTCAGACAACACAGGTTCGGGCCCTAGGGGCATTCTGCTCACAGAGGCTCCCCCTCCCTACCTCGCAGCCTTCTTACTATCCTTTTAAACACGCCTTTCTTAAATTCCATGGGAATTAAGTCTGAAGGATAAAAATAGTATTCTGGGGAAAACAAAGGAAGGAGGGACCTAACTGAAGGTAAATGATGCTTTTTCTTTGATGAGAGGCTAAATGCTCAAGAGAAATCCTGTAATTAAGAAATCTATCGAAGTGTTGTACCAGCCAGCCCTAAGCTTTGTTGACTATGTAAACTTTTTCCACCCCTTGCAGAACATTTATTAGAATCTTGTTGAAAAGACACAGTTTAGAAACGTTGCTTCTGAGAGAAGATTTAAAAGGAAGCCTGACTGCAGCTGGCTGTGCTGCAGTGAGATGAGGAAAAAGAGAGAGGGAGTTCACTGATATTGAAGTGGTTTTATCAAGTGCTTTAATAAAATATTTTCTTAGGTAAGAGTAGGATGGAGATTAGACAAGAAACCCTCTTATCGCAGACCTCTGGCAAGGTCATTTCAAATTGTTTGCTGAGTTTGAGAATAACCACGTATTAGAACCCATCGTGCAATTAAGAGCTCATAATTACTAAATCTCTCTTAAGTTTCTTAATCTTTAGGGCCAGAATGTGACGACAGGATGAGTCCTCAAAGGAGCAGAAACAGCGCCTAGCTTGCTGCTTCTTTCTTGGAAAATCAATTCATCCTTAATAGCTTGCAAGTGATTTTGACTTCTAGAATGCTTCAAATTTAGACTTCTAATTTGGAAACTTTATACTAATTTAGAAATCTTTATACTAGGTGGCAATGCAGGAAATCGCTCTCCTTTAATTGGTAGGCTAACCGATTCCTATTCTTTCTGATTTGACTTCCTAAACGAAAATGTGCTACTGGGAAATAGAGACTTAAATTACACGATTCAGACTTCTGCAGACTCCCGTCCCTGCTCTTTTATCTTGTCTTTGTCATTGCTTTCGTGATGTACTTTAAAATTCGGCTGGAAATTGGTCCCTGTCATTGCTGTTATCTGCGTGTTCTGAACAGTTGCTCTGATAGCCACCTAGACGCCATTGATCAAAGGCTGTCTGGCCTTCAACATGACTACATTAAGATTGATATTAGTCTTAATAGAGAGTAGATCGTAGGGCTATGGGTAAGACCATTTCTTTTTCAGCCTTTTGGTCTTAAGATATGATTTATGATTTTTTTTGCCATTGGGTAAAAGCAGTTAATGGCTGAAGAAATTGGTAAAACTAGGGTGACAGCAGAGAGAGTAGAAAGTTAAAATGAACTGTTCCCCATCTGTTCAGATTTCAAAACTTCAAGTAGCAATGTAAAAATATTTCGGTCCTCTTAAGGCCCATTTTATCTTCAGCTCAAGTTTCTGCCTATAGCACCTAAGATTAGAGTGGAAGAAAGAAGACTGCAATTACCATCCATGTGTCTTAGACTGCATACCCTGCAGAGCTGATATGAATAAGCAAACTGTAGTACTCTCTTCTCATATCGTTCTGTGAGGGCTAGACTAGCTCCATTTTGTTGTTTATTACAACTGCACAAGCCCCATTCCTAGCTGTTTACTGCATGAGTTCCGCTTCTAAGCCCCTAGCCGGGAGGGCCGCACCCTGCAGCTCCCCCATTCCATTCCTGGTTGCTCAACCGTAGTAGTTGCCTTGTTAACTGAGTCACTTTTGGCAAACAGCTACCACAAGAAACAATAAGTTTCTATTACCTTAAAACACAGGTATTTCCCTCCAGCCACGTAATCAAGCTACCTCGACCCTGACCCCTAGTTAAGAAATCTCCCACCGCTCACCTGTACCAATCCAAATTCTCCTTTGCTAGTGAAATCATCAACCACCAATCAAAAATGTAACTTTACTAGTGAAATCACTAACCACCAATGAAAAGTGTACTTGTACCTTTCTTCCCTTCTTGCTTTCTGTACCCCATAAAAACTGCCTCCACCCTGGGTTCGAGGCTCTTCTTGGTGTGTGCACCAGGAGAGACCAAACCCCGGTTTGAATAAACCTCACCTCTTGCTTTTTGCATCAGAGCGTGTCTCGGATTTGTCAGTTGGGGCTATTTGGGAGTATTTTTTGGGCATAACAGTTCCAATTCTCTTATTTGGATATTTCCTAATACATATCTTCTCACATAATATGAATATGTCATTATTATCCAGTTATAAGGATTTTTACAAATAGTAAACTTGTTTCTCTCAACCTTTCAACCATCCTCTCTCCCTCTTGCTTGTTGCGCCATCATTTAAACTTGCCTTCAGATCCAGACTAGTTTGTTCTGTTTGCTGGCTCTTAATTTCCTGCCCACTTGAAACCTCTGTTTTCATGCACTCTGGTTTAAGAATGACAAATTCTTTGCTTTTTGTTAAATGACTCTGAAGCCCAAACGTGGAATTTTCCGTGACAGAGTGAACCTCCCTCTTGGGTTCCAGATTGCAGATCCCAAATGCCTTGGGAGGCTTCTATACCCTCTGCCTCACCCCTAATCCTGGGCGAGCCCTAATTTTTTTTAAATCTTAGGAAAACCGGAAACATAGCCAAGGATAGCTGAGCACAAAGAAGATGGAAATCAAATCGAGTCTTTAGTTATCATTAAACCAATACATTTTCCTCTCTGAGTCTGAGATTGTAATCTCTTCTTACTATTCAAAAGTACTGAGGCCCAGTGAAGGTCAGTGGGTTACTTCTGAAAGGTCATAGAGCGCTGTCTGGAGACCTGAAAGCATTTGGAGGCAATACAGCTCAACATTGTCCTTACTAAGAATTTCTGAACACGGGAGAATTATTGCTTTATTTTATCCCTCAGCACCCTCTGTAAACTATTTTTATTTTTAATGTACTTTGTGTGTTGTCCCTCAGCCACGATGGGCAACAAAGTAAAGAACAGTTTTATGAATCTCACTCTTTCCTTTGTTGTAAGGGGCTGTCACCTCACAGAGTTACCTGCACAGGGAATCCTAGGGGATTTTTTGTCTGACTTCACCCTCCACAGTAATGTGGGGCTCCTGAAACACTGCACAGCTTCCGTCTGACAGATATTGGCAATGACTATGACAATTCCCTTTTAGAGATGATTACTGAAAAGCTCAGAATCAAATAGGTAACTTTCTATAGCAAGTGTGTTGGTGTTGGAATATGTATTTTTTAATTAAACTTATTTCTAACTAAATTGTACACCTTTCCCCCTATTTTGTGTTCCTTTTAAATTTCCACTATATGAACTTGCTTAAGACATGGGAGGAGTCTTAAATTCTTTCTGGAACTATATGAGAGTAGATGAGTAAATAGCCAAGAGCTATTCTCATGCCAGTTGTTCTATAACTCAGCATTCATTTTAATGAAGATTACATTTTATCTGTTCAGTACTTTTTCCCCCTTCTTTCTTCCACTCTTTAGTTGGGTCCATTAATACTTAGTCTTTAATCTTCTTCTGTATTGTTTATCACTCCTATCACTTTTGATGCTATAACATCATCATTATTATTATTACTATTGAGAGTCTACTACTGGCAAGAACATAGTCTATATTCTTACAGTAAAACTAGTTTCTATTCAAAAGAATATAGATAAGTATAACTCTTAAGTAAATCTACAGAATTGTCTTAGACTTTTTAAAGACTGAAAAACCACTGTGGATCCCATGCTTTCTCAGGCATAAAAGGACAAATAACAAGATAAGACAGACTGTGTTTTAAAACTTGTGAATAGCAACGCTCCTCTTACTGATTATTATTAAATGTAAGCAATCCCAGTTGACTTTATTAACCCCATCTGAAAGTACGCTTTAAGATCTAGAGCTAGGAATTTAGGAGATTGCACTTTCAGTATCACTGTGCCAAGAGATTTATCACAGTATGTCATGAGGTACATCTTTAACTGAAGCAAAACAAAACAAAAAACCTTTCAACTTCAAATTGGGATTGATTTTTATGCCAAGAATATTATTCTCAGGCTCTCAGCTGACAGTACCCACATAATCAACAAGATGATAGAGGTGATGTTTGCAGTGCATTTAGACAAGGGGGTCAGGGTGATCCTGAAGTGACTTATCAACATCCTTCTCTCCTCATGACATTCATTAGAGTCACTTTGTCTCTTCAAAAAAGATATGCAGATTAAAGAATATGTGAACCATAGAAAATCAGTGACCATTTGCTTTGAGATGTCATGAGAGTTTGGTAGATAGAAACAACTAGTTTACTCATTACAATTACACACTCAATTTTCCAAACCAGAAATCTTTGATTATTCTTAATTCTTCTACTTCACTCCCAACCTACAATCATTGTTAATCACTGTCCATTTTGCCTCTTTACATCTATCCAGCTTCTCTGACCCAACTGCAACTCCTTTCGTTCAGAAAATGAGTTCAAATTGTAGCTCTGTGCTTTCCTTTCACTCTCAACTTTAATACAGCCACTTCTCCAGGAAAGTAATTGGTAGGGTTAGCAGAAATTCAGTCTTGGCTTCTGGGGAAATATACACAGTGGTAGCTGGAACTGTTTGTTCTTACCTGGGCCAAAGTAGAGAGCTCTAGGAAGAGGATCTGAATTTAACAGATCTTAGGCCATTGAGAGAAGGTTGTTATTAGCTTGATGTATCCTTGTCTGGCTTCTGTAGACCTCAAGAAATCTAGGAAGATAAAATAAAACAGAGGAAAGTTCCTTGGCCTTTTCAATGGTTTTTTGGATAAGATACTAAAGCAGGCAACAAAAAGCAAAAATGAACAAATGGAACCACATCAAATTAAAAAGTTTCTACGTAGCAAAAGAAAAAAACAAGAGACTGGGCACGGTGTCTCACACCTGTAATCCTAGCACTCTGGAAGGTTGCGATGGACAAACTGCTTAAGCTCATGAGTTCAAGACCAGCCTGAGAAAGAGTGACATCCTGTCTCTACTAAAAATCTAAAAATTAGCCAGATGTCATGGCAGGTACCTGTAGTCCCAGCTCCTCAGGAGGCTGAGGTAAGAGGATAGCTTGAGTCCAGGAGTTTGAGGTTATGAGCTATAACAATGCCAAGGCACTCTATCCCAAGGGGATGGAGTTAGTGTCTGTCTCAAAAACAAAAACAAAAACAAAACAAAAACAAAACAAAAAAGAAAACAAAAGGCAGCATGTAGATTGGGGAAAAATCTGCAAATAATACATCCAGTAGTATTAATATCCAAAATATATAAGGAGTACATAGCTCATTAGGAAGAAAGAATCCAAATAACCCAATGAAAATATAGACAATGTGAATAGACATTTTTCCAAAGAAAATATACAAATGGCCAAAAGATATCTGAAAAGGTGTTCAGGATCTCTAATCATCAAGAAAAGGAAAATCAAAACTATAATGAGATATCACTTCACACCTGTTAGAATGGCTATTATCAAAATACAAGAGATGACAAGTGTTGATAAGCATGTGGAAAGAAGGCAACCCTTGTACACTTTTGATGGCAATGTAAATTGGTACAGCCATTACGGAAAACAATATGGAGGTTCCCCAAAGAGCTGAAAATAGAATTACCATATGACTTAATAATCATTTTTTTAGGTAAATACCCACAAGAAGTGAAGTCAGCATCTTATAGAAATATCCCCACTTCCATGTTCAATGAAGCATTATTTATAATAACCAAGAAATGAAAACATTCAGAGTGTCTAATGACAGATGACTGGATAAAGAAACTGTGATGTATGTGCATGCATGTGCATGTAAACATACACACACACACATATAGAGTGTGATAGAATATTATTTAGCTTTAAAAAAGGGGATTATTGGCTTGGCGCCTGAGGCTCAAGCGGCTAAAGTGCCAGCCACATACACCTAAAGTGGTGGGTTCGAATCCCCAGCCCGGGCCTGCCAAACAACAATGATGGCTGCAACCAAAAAATGGCCAGGTGTTGTGGCGGGCACCTGTAGTCCCAGCTACTTGGGAGGCTGAGACAGGAGACTCACTTGAGCCCAGGAGTTGGAGGTTGCTATGAGCTATGATGCCATGGCACTCTACCCAGGGGGATAGCTTGAGGCTCCATCTCAAAAAAAAAAAAAAAAAGGGGGATTCTTAGATTTGCAACAATGTGGATGAATCTGGAGAATATTATATTATGTGAAATAAGTCAGACATAGAAAGAAAAATACTGAATAATCTCTCTTATATGTACAATCTTTAAAAAAGTAGAATACATAGGAACAGAATAGAATGGTAGTTACCAGAGGTTGAAGTTGGTGGGTGGGTGACTGGGGAGGTGTAAATCAAAGGTACAAAATTGCAGTTATGTAGTATGAATAAGTCTTAGAAATCAAATGTGCAGCATGAGAATGATAATTAATAAAATTGTACTATATACTGGAAATATACTGAAAGAGTAGATTTTTGGAACTCTAGGCTTTAGAAAAGGTAACTATGTGAGTTGATAGATATGTTAATTGGCTTGATTATAATAACCATTTCACTATATCTGTGCTATGTATATAAAAACTTCCTGTTGTACACCTTAAATATATATAAGCAAAGAAAAAAGTCTAGGAGAAGATGAATACATTGGCTGAGTTCTCTCACTACTGAGGCTGGAACATATAAGGAAACTGGGGAACAGGGTAGATCTCCCCAGCAATCTAATGAGGTGCTGGCAACCATCTTGCTACTATACTGCTGGCCCACAGGGCTATGCACAATTTTACCTTTTGCCACTTGTACCCTTATTGCCAATTAAGGTGTTCCAACTACCACACCTGAGTGCCAATAAGGTGACAAAAAAGATAAGTTTAAAGAGACCCAGGATAGTGATAGGAGCCTGTAGTCCCAGCTACTTGGGAGACTGAGGCAAGAGGACTGCTTGAGCTCAAGAGTTTGAGGTTGCTACAATCTATGATGCCATGGCACTCTACCCAGGACAAGAGAGTGAGACTCTGTCTCAAAAAATAAACAAACAAACAAATAATAAAGAGACCCAGTAGCCAGCGGCAAGGAGATCAAATATATCTGTTAAAGGAAATTAGTAATAATTTAATAAGAAAAACCATAAGCACACTTAAGGAGATTGAAGGATAGCTAATTTTTTTCTTTAAATTAAAAAAATTGATTTTAGAGTAAGTTTTTATATCTGAAATGATTACCTTGCAAAACATGGTAGCAGAAAATCTCAAAGCCACAATGAAAATACAACATAGAGCACACGTCAAGGCAATCAAGTGTGTGAACAAGCACTGTCCCAGAAAGAGAAAAAGGATTTTGCGGAGGAGAGGCAATTATTTAAACAAGTAATAGTAAGAAAAACAATAAATCATGTTGAACAGATACTGGGGTTACAGATTGAGGGAATATATTAAGTTCTGGGAAGATTTGATGAGAAAATCTACATACCTGGACACAGGTTGGTAAAATTCTGAATAACAGAAACCTTGTAAGTGTACAAAGAATAAGTACCTATTGCCACCCAACAAGGTTCTCTACCTGTTGCCCAAGAGGAAGCCAATACCCAGAGATGGCAGGGCTTACAGAAGAGAAAGTGTTTATGCTGCATTATGCCAAGTGGGAACATGGGAAGAATTTCTCAAATCCACCTCCTCCAAATTGGGGAGACAGGGTTTTTAATAATAGTTTGTCAGGTGGGAGATTGAGTATTTAGGTTTACTAACTGGCTAATTTGGGGGTAAAATTACAGAGGTGTGGAAATCATTTTGCTCTACGTCAGCTCCTGTAGTCACAATTCCAATTAAGTCAATACGTGGTATAAGCCACTGGTCTGGGTGAGTTAGCCAACCCACTGGGAGGCTGGGTGTGGAAGATAGCACAGAAACTACCTTTATGATTCCAAAATGTGATGTTATCTATGAAGAAAAGTTAATATTTACAACTTCCAGCTATATGAAAATTAAGAACCTTTATAACCACCAGCTGGAAGTAAACAAAGGACAGTGACTATTATCAAGCAAACTAGGGACAGTGGCTGATTATTGTCATTATTTTTGGCTAGCCTGTTTCTTCGCAGAGTTTTGGGGCCCTTCCACTAGTCCTCTCCTTGCACTCCTTCACTGAATTATAAGGGCAGTTTCATGTCTATGGGGACATAGAGAAAAGAATTTTAGGCTTCTGCAGATAAGCCTCCTGAAATAAATTTTATTGAAAGTCGAGACCTAGGCTGAAGGATAAGTCTAGACATTAATTTCTGATTGATTAGATAGCAAGAAATTCAGAGATACTACCTTTGCTGAGGTAAGAGGTAGATATTTACATTTCAAGGGGGGATGATACATAGGACTAGGGAGAAATCCACAGGTTGTAAAGCTGAAGAGTCCACTCTTATCTTTCCCCCAGAGAGGTTTATTTACATTGTAAAGGGTTAGAGTAAGAACTCAGGATCCTTCCTCTTACCTTTTCAGGGAGACAATTTCAAGAGGAGAGGCTTGAGACAGCTTTTTTCCCTCTATGTAAATGCAAAAATACCCATTTTCAACATTTTTTTTTAACTTACAATGTAGACACTATGTGTGTAGGTCACATTGAATTTTCATTGCTTTCCTCCAAAAGAGGTAATCTGGGGCACAAGGGAAGTGGTACATTATTTGCTGTAAGTCAATAATCATCTACTTAGCCCCAGACCCTGTCTTCATTCAGGAAAACTGTTAATAAAAACAGGCATTAAAAATTTTAATGATATTAACAAAGGAAAAAATACTTGACCCTTGAACCCTTCTTAGTCAAAAATCTATGTATAATTTTTGACCTCCCCCAAACTTACTACTAAGAGCCCACTGTTGACCAGAAGCCTTACCCATTATATAAAGAGACAACACAGATTTTATATGTTATGTGTATTATATGTTGTATTCATTTATAACAAAGTAAGTTAGAGAAAAGAAAATGTTATTAAGAAAATCATGGATGGAGCTGGAACATATTCTTAGTAAGGTATCTCAAGAATGGAAGAAAAAGTATCTAAAGTACTCAGTACTTTTATGAAACCAATTTATAATTACTCACACTTTCTTATGAAAGATAGATCACAAATATAGCCCAGGATAAAGGAGAGAAGTGGAGGGGGGAAGGGAAGGGAGGGGGAAGGTTTGATAGAGGGAGGGTGGGACCACACCTATGGAGCATTTTGCAAGGGTATAAGTCAAATATATCAAGTATAGAACATAAATGTCTTAACACAATAATTAAGTAAATGAGGTGAAAGCTATATTAATTAGTTTGATGTAAGCACTCCAAATTGTATAAAAAATCAACACATTGCACCCCACAAATGCATAAATGTATTCATGATCTATGTGTATATGACTTAATAAATGGAAAAAAAAAGAAAAGAAAATCATAAGGGAGAGAAAATATATTTACTATTTATTAGGTGGAAGTGGTTCAGCATAAAGGCATTACTCTTGTTTTCATGTTGAATAGGCTGAGGAGGAGCAAAAAGAGCTGGAGTTGATGTTGCTGTGTCTTGGGTGGCAGAGGCTGAAGATGGAGGAGGTAGAGAGGGAGTGGGAGAGGCAGACACTCAGTGTAACTTAGCTTGAAAAAAAACTTGTGTATGAGTGTACCTGGGCAGTTCAAACCTGTATTGTTCAAGGGTCAACTGTCATTCAACTAGCTGAAGATTTCCGTCTGAAATGTTCCAAGTTATAAGATGAGAGAATAACCATATTCTATGTCTCAAGAACTTATTACCCAGGAAAATAGAATCAACTTTTCAGAATGATAGAAAATTATTTATGAACATATAACCATTGAGAAAATATTTAATTACTTTATTCTGTCAGAGGAAAATATTCAAACAGGGGCTTACATTTTATGAAAAGCAGATATTGGAAAACGCACTTCAAGATTGAGGAGGAAGGTGAATACAGAAAATAAATGATGAGCCATTAATGATACTCTCAATGCACTCGCACACCTATGTAGTTAATAAGTACATTTCACTTGCTAAGGTAAGGGTAGACTGGAAATGTGGGACAAAAATGACAAATAAGAATTGAATTCTTGAAGTAGAAGAGACATACTGCCAGGGCAATTTTAGAACAACATCAAGTATAAATGACTCCAGAAAAATGTAGGAGTTGAGTACAGGGAGCAATGAGAGATATAAAAGTATTAAACCTTTCTTAGACATGGTTGTGGTATTGGAAGTTCAATGACCAGAAAAGTTGCAGTTATTCTAAAAGTCTTATTTTAAAGTATAAGGGATATGTTGAGGTACTAACAAAAAAAAAAAAAAAAGAAAAGAAAATTTTGGTGCCTGGGGCAAGGTAAGAAATATGTAATGAAAATTTAATACTGTACTAGAAGTCCAGTTTAACAGAAATAATGTTGGAATGAAAAGCTCCTGGAATGAATGACAACTTGAGTAAACCAAAAGCAAAAATAAAGAACAATAAAAAAGTATTAACAAAGAAAAGTTAAAAAATGGAATTGAGTATATTAACAATTATGTTAAACCTTTATGCACTAAATTCTGATATTGAAATCCATTCTGTCAATCTAAATTTAAAAATAAAATAGATATATACCAACTGAAGTAAAATAACCCAGTTGATAAAATCAAAAATGAAAAGATAAGTCAGCTAACTGTAGTATTAATGTAAAAATAGAAAGAAGGGAATTGATTACTATCTGTCATTACACTAAATGTGAATGTTATCAATATTTCATATAATAAGATCATGTCAGATTGATTTGAAATGTAAAACTAGAATAAAGATCAATTGGAGTGAATGGCAACGTAATGAAACCAAATTAAAAGTGAAGTAAATAGTAAACTTGAAGATAGAAAAGAATCAAATATATCAACTTCTACACTTAAGGAGAGGAATGGAATTTCTTCAGTAAAAGATATACTCTAATTTGTTAAGAGAAACACAGTTATATGCTATTTATAAAAAAATTAAAGCAAAATTATAAAAACATAAACTTAAAGAATAAACAGAGATACAGAAAAATGGATAAAAAATGTAGTATGTATACACATGTATACACATGCGTACATAATGAAATACTCTTCAGCCATAAAAATAAACAATCCTGTCATTTAAGACATGGATACACGTGGAAGATATTATGTTAAATCAGGCACAGAAAGATGAATACCAAGCACAATCATTTATATAGGATCTAAACAAGTTGAACTTGTAGAAGCAGAAAGTAAAATGGCGGTTACCAGAGGCTGGGCCTAGGGGATGGGGATTGTTGAGGAGAGGTTGGTCAGAGAATATGAAGTTTTAGTTAGATAGGAGGAATATGTTCAAGAGATCTATTGTACGGCATGGTGAATATAGTTAATAACAATGTATTATATTCTTGAAAATTGCAATGAGAGTAGACTTTGCGTTCTTACCACAAAAAGTGGTATGTGAGGTTATATATATATATATATATATATATACACACACACATATATTAATTAATTTAATTTGCCACAATGTGTGTGTGTATATATATATATATATTTCAAAATATGTTGTGGGTGATAATTGAATACAATTTTTATGTGTTTAAAATTAATTAACTTACAAAAAGGAAACCAAGAATAAACAAAGATAAAAGACATTGAAAATGAACACAAGTGGCAATGTAGCCATAAGATGAGGCTAAAACTTATAAATCTTTTAAAAAGGGTCACTTTATACTCATAAAAGAAGCACAGTATGACCATTTAAAAAAGGTTGACTAGTGGCCAATCTCTATGCATCAAGTAACATGAACACTCAATACAAAGAAAAAAAAATCATTCAAAACCCAAGGATAGCTTGTGAAAACATCACTATATAGTAAAACTTTCAATATATCACTTTCAGATTTGGGAAGATTTTTGTAGAAATAAAAATGTAAAGTCTGTAGGACTTGAAAAACCCAATCAATAAACTAAATTTAATAGGTGTATGTATAGATTCATATTCCCTCTTTAAAGAAAAAGAGCTCAACAAATTTTAAAAAGTAGGAATTTTATTGCCCATATTCTCTGGTAATAAGCCAATAAAATTGCAAGCAAGTAATGTAAAGGTGAACATAAAAGCCACAACTACTTGGAAATTAAGGAGAACATTTCAATATGACCTTTGGTTTAAGGAGGAAATAAAAACTGAACTTACAAACTACTTAGAAAGTAATGTCAATTACTTCAAAGTAAAATCTATGAAACACAAAAACTATTGTCTGATAAATACTTAGAATATTTTTTCATCTCAAATGTCTCATCTTTAAAGAAGAAAGAATAAAGGAATTAAGTTCTAACCTAAAGAAATTATTGAAAAGCAATTAATAGAACAAACGAAAACAGCAAAAGAGGAAGAAAAAATTTTTAAGATAAAATCTCTGTGGCTCACTGGTCAGGGCGCCAGCCCCATATACATAGGGTAGTGGGTTCAAACCCGGCCCCAGCCAAACTGCAACAACAACAAAAAATAGCCGGGCATTGTGGCAGGCGCCTGTAGTCCCAGCTATTTGGGAGGCTGAGGCAAGGGAATCACCTAAGCCCAGGAGTTGGAGGTTGCCGTGAGCTGTGTAACGGCACAGACCTCTGAGAGTGATAAAGTACAACTCTGTCTCTATGGAAAATAATAATAATAATAAATAAATGTTAAAAAAACTACTTAAAAACATTTTCAAATAGTTGAAAAGATGGACTCCAGTGCTCTTTTTATTTTTATCTGTTGGAAACCTAAACTCTTTTTGAGCTCAGCTAAGGAAAAGAAGAGCAAACAAAAACATATGCAAAGATAGAAATAAGAAAAGAGATGGAATAATTGTTACTGGGAACAATAAACAACTGTTATTACAACTCTCTAACAACAAATTTGAAAACCTAAAAGGAGATATTTGTGGAAAAATTAGTTATTGGATTTGGGAGAAAATAGACCCTTATTAGACACCATACATGAATGCAATCAACTTGGACATGCACATCAAATTTAAAATATTTAGGAAAAAAAGAGAATATTTTTATCACTTTGGACATAAGAAAACATGTCTTAGACACGACAAAGAAGGTACAAACTTTCAAAGAAAAGGTTTACAAACTGACATAATAAAATTTAAAATCTTGACTTGTCAACAGAAATTATGAAAATGCATGTGAATGCAAGCCATAGATTGAGAAAGATTTGTTTTAATTATAAAGAGTTAATATCCACAATAAAGAACTCCTAAAAATCAGTAAGAATAACAAGTAAACTCAATAGGAAAAGCTATTGTATGAGCTTTTTTTTGTTTGTTAGGTACTTGGGTTTATTGTGATCTAATTTGATCATACAAGCTCGCAGCTGTAGACCACAGTGAACCCAAGTGGTTTTCTTTTCATGTTTTAGAAACATGAAAAGATACCTAATCTTATTAAATTACTTGAGGAAAATAATTGAAACCACAATTAAATTCCACTTTACACACATCAGATTTTCAATAAAAATTTAACCACAAGAAGTGATTGTAAAAATGTGGAGCAAGAGAAGCTCATATATTCTGGTGCGAGTGTATGTTTGTATGTTGGTAACTTACCCTGTTCAGCAGTTGGGCAATGAATACAGACCCTGAAATCCAGTACTTCCATTCTTAGGTATATAATTTTGAAAATTTCTCACATATACAAGAA
The DNA here is from genome assembly GCA_963574575.1 of Galagoides demidoff. Lineage (NCBI taxonomy): Eukaryota > Metazoa > Chordata > Mammalia > Primates > Galagidae > Galagoides > Galagoides demidoff. The sequence continues at coordinate 14,123 of CAUYQV010138287.1, forward strand.
AATGAGCACAGCAATGATCATGGCAACATCGTTTGTAATTGGAGAAAGAACAATCTAAATATCCCTCAACAAAGACATTTCATATTATACTACAGATAAAATGAATAAATTAGAACCACATGTTTAAATATTGATTAATCTCAAAGACGTAGTGCTGTGAAAAACCTATAAGCTGTAGAAAAATCTAGTAGCATAAATACAGCTCTATAAAATTGAAAATATGAAAATTATTTTTTCTTAAGATTAGTTGTCATGATGATGCAAGTATAAGGAAATGAGTAGAAATGATAAACACTGAATATTATACCGTGGTTAACTTTGGGGGTGGGAAGAAAAGGTGGTTGGGAGAGGTACATCTCAGGCTTCGCCCACATTGTATTTTTATTTTTTATGGTAGGTGTTATGTTCATGAATTTCCACCTTATTGCTTTTAGACTTCTATGAATGTTTGAAATATTTCATAATACAATTTTAAAGCATGGATATATTTTACCAAGTAAAATTTTGACTGCTGTGTATGGAAAGACGCCATCATCAAAGTCAACAAACTAGAGATAGATTTGTAAAATATTTTTCTAAAACAGATGACAAGGGATGAAAGCATTACGTAGAAAGAGCCCTTACAAACTGACACCAAAAAGACAAATGGCTCTATAGAAAAAGTGACAATTAGCCAAGAGCAATTCATCTAAGCAACAAACACCAGAAGAGATATTGAAAGTGGTCAGGGAAATGAAAATTATATAAAAATTAAAGGTAATGTTACCCTTATGAGGCTGGAAAAAATTAAAAAGAGTAATATCTTTTGCTGGCAGGTATGCAGCAAAGAGGGTCCCTTTTTACTGGTGGAAATATTAATTGCTATAGTCTTTTAAAAAGCAATTAAACAACATGAGAAGAATTAAAATAAGAACACTCTTATAAAATAAAAGAGAAAAGAAAATCTACGTGTATATTATTACACAGAATAATTTTTATGTAAGTGTATATATAAAACAAGCATAGTATAATTTCACTTTTGTACATACATAACTTTATCTGTCTTCGTGTATATGTACATGTACAATGTGAATATACTGCAATAATAGCAAAACCATCAAAAGCACAACTATAAATAACAAAACGAATCCCAGTTCCAATGCACACTTCCTGGCTTCCTGCATGACTTGGATTCAAAATCTCCGAGCCTCATCACCTCTAGTTAAAAATTAGGATACAGTTGTGCTCCTATGTGATTGTTGGATAAGGAAAGTTAAAGTTTGTATAGCTGTTAAAGAAAAAAAGAGAAAACAAAACAAAACTCTAAAATCCTGGTGGTTTCACAAATACAGGAGTTTATCTCATTCACACTGTGCACCCTTCACTGATTAGCAGGAGGCTCTGCACATCCCAGTCACTTGGGATCCAGGATGACAGAATTTCAACAGGTGCTTCAACTATCCATTGTGGCTGGGGAAGAGCACAGGGGGGTGTGTGTGTATGTTGGGGGGGGTTGGGGAGAGGGTTGGTGAAATCACATCAGCATGTAAATGGTCCCACTAAGATGTGACCTATTTCCCTTTTCTCGGCGGGCCAGATCTAGTCACACACACACAGTGACAGGAAAGTGCAGTACCCTGTGGCTTAAAGAAGAGGGCAATTGACAATAGGATAAGGGTGCCCATGAGAAGCCTCTCCCAAAGTTTTCATGGGGTTTCAAAGAGAAGAGGTGCTCAATAGTTTCTTTACTCCTCTTTGTTTTTCAGTTTTCCATTATTCTCCTGACTGTACAAACGCACCTTACTTATGTTCTGTAAATCCAATCCCACCTGTTGTTTGAAATACTATTCTAGAAGAAAGCTTTGGTCATGTCATTCCCTCACACTGAACACTTTGTTGAACCTCAATGCTTAATGGAGAAAGGTCTCACTACTGTCATGGAAGAGAAGCCATTCTCTGTAAAATATGGAAAGAGGATTATTCTGAGCCAAATTTGAACACCGTGACCCAGAGCCATGCCCAGGAAATCCTGAGCAAATGGACTCATGGTGGTGGGGCTACAGTTTGGTTTTATACATTTTAGGGAGACAGAAATTGTAGGTAAAGTCATAAATCAATACATGAAAATCATATATTGGTTTGGCTCCCAAAGGTGGGACATCACAAAGTGGGGCTTACAGGTTATAGGTGGCTTTAAAGATTCTTTAGCTGACAACTGGCTGAAAGAGTTAGGCTTTGTCTATTAGAGCAGAAGTCAGCAAAAAAGGATTGCTTGAATTAAGATAAAGTTCTGTTAATCAGGGACAGACAGACTAACAGATGTATGTCCAGACTCAGGTGGTTTGCTGTGTCTACTCAGGACTTGCAGGTATGTCTTACATGGCTTTAGACCTGGTACTGAGTCACAAAGGACATTTCTAAGAAGGGAGAAGGATATGATGAGGCATGTCTGATCTCCTTTCCCATGGCTAGCAACTCAGTTTTAGGGCATCCCCTTGTCCAAGAGGGGGGGGTCTAGTCAGTCAGCCACTGCGGGAGCCATAAGGTTTTATTTTAGTTCACACTATGTAGTGTGATATTCTAGATGTTTCAGTCTAATATGTAGGCATATTTAGGGAATATCCAGTATTCACAGCTGCCTTAAATCTCTGAGCAATTCATTCCACATATTAGCAATTCACACTGCGGATTCTGCCTCCTTAAATATAATCCCAAACAGTCTACCTTTCCCAGTTTCTCTCGCAGCCAGTGTGAAGGCTTCTCTACCTGAATTTCTGATCCTAATCAGAGACACAGAAGTAATATAATGGTTTGGAAGCAAGTTCTTGGTCATTTCTCTCCATTTCCGTGGAAAGTCTCAGAGACAATGTGGTTCTAATGTTGGTAGTATATTCTAGAAGTTGCTTCTGGAAGTTTTTCCTAAAGACACGCCCATTTTACAGACAGACATCCTGAAGGCCAATGAGTTAGTATCCCATAATACACCCACTGTAACTGGCACTCGGTAGAACGGATTCTGAGAGTGGCAACTACGAATGCTGATGAATGTGGAGCACTTTCAGCTTGGTCTTCTGACACTCTTCCTCCTGATGTGTGTTTAGAGGAAGTGATCATCAATCTCATTCAAGGGAAAGTCATATGCAGGTTTACCTGTCCCCCTTTGGGCAGTTGAAAGAGTTCCTAAGTTTAAGAATGCTGAGGAACACAGATTGGCTTGGGACCTTGTTTAGGGCTAGGATCTGTGTTGTAGCTCCATGGCGTGTTAGGATGTGCAGGAAGATTCCATGATTGAGTTGACAGTGTGTATAGAGGTGAAGCATGAAGAGACAGCTCACCTGATTGGAAAAAAAATCAAACTGTGTGCTGTGCCATGTCATCCATTCTCCTATTGCCACCATATCTGAAGCCAAGTTCCTCCTACACTCATAAACATGATTCAGTTCTTGTGACAAATACGGTAATTGCGAAAGTTTTGTGATACACTAAAATCAAGAATTGTAAAATCTGTATGGACAGACACAAATGAAGATCTCCCAGCTACACCAATAAGTTGAGTTGGTTGAAACTTGCGTGGATAAATCAGAAAGGACACAGTTGACTGTGTGTTTCTTAGAAGTGAAATAATGGACAATTACACAGTCTGTCTTAAAACTTTAGTAATGACCCACATATACATATAACTGAGATCAAAGTGTAAATTAGTGTGGTTCCTGAACAGACAGCACATGCACAGAGTTAAGCCAAATATTGAAGAACCATTATGAAGAAAGAGAAGAATTCAACGAAAAAGTGGGGAAAGTATTTGACTGAAATAAGCTGCAAATTTTGATTCAACTTTCCCTAAGTCTTTGAGAGCTGGAAGGCTCTAGCTACATCTGAGTTATGGTCCTGGCTTCAAGGGCATCATAACCCTGAGTGGGGACAGATGGTAAGTGATTCACAAGACAGTGTGAATGCCACGGTGAAGCAAAGGACAAAGTGCTTGGAAATAAAAAGGAGAAAACGAGGGAGTCAGGTGTCTCTGGGTGGCGACCCTCGAGTTAGTTTTGTAGGGTTTGGGAGTGAAGAAAAAGGAGAAAAGTATTATAAGAGAAATGGAATCATCTGCTTCCTCTCAGGGCAACTGAATTGTCCAGAATACTATTTTGAAAAGTGGTCAGTCAAAAGGTATTTAACACATGTAATCTCTACAAATAATCAAAACTATGTGAACAGCCGAGAAGCTGTCATTTTCTCTACGGAAGTTATAATCTAATGCAAAAAGGTGGATAATGATATAAAATGTCTATAACGATGTACAAATAAGAAGAGAAACTTTAAGTACATTGGAAGGAAAAAATGAGAGTTTAGAAATAGCACTGCTATTTTTATATTATTCAAGAATACAGTTTCTAATGTCTTGGCTTCTCTCACAGTAACTTTGGGCACGGAGCTTTATCTGACTTCTTGACTTTTACTCTGGGGATGGAACATTTTCCTTCTGGCTTTCTTGTCTGTGAGAAGATCTGAGGCTAGAGGACCTGGAAGGGAATGATTAATGCTTTTGTTGTTCTTTCTGATTATACTGGTTTGAATTTGCCTTTTGGAGCTGCAGGATTTGGTCTCTGACCTTTTCTAAATTTTAGAATCTTGCTATGAAAAGGAATTCTTTCATCTATGTGTGTCTCAAGAATCATTTTTTTCCACTTTCCGTTTTAGAATTTAGCTTTAAAAATATTATAAGATGTAGTTTAACACATATACCTGAGGTCTTCAACATATACCTGAGGTCTTCATCATATACCATAGGTTCCAGGTCAGTGCTTGTTAAAATTTAATAGGCATATGAATTACCTGATGAAACGCAGACTCGATTTTGGTGGCTATAGAGGGGCACTTCAGAGTCTGCACTTATGCTTTGAGATTTTAGGGAACAATTTTAATTCCCCTATTTTTCTTCTATTCAGCTTGACAAACTCTGAGATAATAATCATATCATTTAAAATTTTTTTTCTTTGTCTAAAGGCAGAAAGGAAGTTATTCATTCGAGGACCTCTGCCAGCACACCCAGTTCTAGCCATCCTGATATTCTGGGGGGGTCTTTATGACAAGCAAATTCCAGTCATCTCAGAGATTTTTAAGAGCTCTTTAAGTGATATTAGATTACTACAGCATCACAGGAAGCCTGATATATATATCATATATGTATATGTATGTATCATTTATATATGTGTACTATATATATATATATATCTTATACATTTCAGAAAGTCATTTTAAGCATGCTTTACCTAAGAAAGAGTGCTAACCCCTCTCTCAATGCACAAATTCCAAGTCCGACATACTATATAAGGAAAGAACATTATACATATGTTGATGGAGGTGGTGGGAGGACAATTTTATGGGAGAAAAGGGACACCAATTTGTCCCTTTGACTTTGCCATTAAAAAAAACTTGTTCTAGAGTATCTTCTATTTCTTACTTGTTAAACCTCACCACATTTTGGTGCCCATTGTGTATGGAGGATCCTTCCTTATGTCTAGAAGCCATTGTTTGGACAAATAGCTGCAATTGTACAGATTCCCCAGGACACTCATTCAGTCAGCCTCTAAGTATTTAGTTGGTGTCAGTTAGGTTCCAGGCAGCAGAATGAGCAATGGACATAAGAGTGTGCAAAACGGAATATCCCCACTGCATACTTAGGCTAGTTTGTGAGGCAGAGCTTAAAAATTCCAGCATAAACATTTGGCCACAATTGCATTCAATGTTTTATTTGCTCTTCTCTTATATGTATCTCGGCAGCTCCTTTGGGTAAGTTCCTTGGTGACAGTTAGATGAAGAGAAATCTCTTATTCAGTAAGAAAACACTAATTCTAATAACCCAAGATGATTCACTAAACCTTTTAGAAATTGAACTCTATAGTCATTGAGCCCTGGGTTTTCCTTCCACAAAGCAATTCAGACAGAACAGGACGGGGGTGGGGGGACCATAGATACCCTGATTATGATAACCTCAGTAGCTCTCAGATCTATTTGATCTCTTCTATTTATATTCTAAGTGCTTTATTCTGTCAACTTGTGCCTTAGACTAGACAAACTCTTCCTGAATGCCTCTTTTGAGCTTTCCCCAAAGTGGAGGGGGTGTGTCCACATGTTAGTTATTATTGGCCTCATTTGTATGTGGCATTTCCATGATTAACACTACGAAGGTGCCTTGGTCAGGGATGGTAACTTCCTAGTTCAGTCTTGACTGGACCTGCTTTACTTGCTATTTGTCCTTGGACAAGTTGTCTCTTACGGTTTCAAAAATCTGGAAGTCTTCCCCTCACTTTGTCCATTTTTCTGCCCATTTACTATAAATTTGCTCTTTGAACTCATTTTTTGGTACATGTTTTATTTGCAAATCCAGAACTTTTAAAACATCTTATTAATCATATCCCCCCATTTAGAAAAAGTTCCATGTGCTCTGAGAATGACACATAAATGGAGGCTCTATATTAGCAGGAGCTAGCCAAAGCAATGTCGGAAGTAGAAGGGGCCCACATGTGTTTTCCCTGAGAAGGGAGGGACAGAATTCCATTGAGGGACTCAGAGAAGGCTAGTGTGGCTGGGGCACAGAGAACCAGGGGTATTCGGGCTAAGAGGAGCTGGGCAGGTTAAGTGACATCATATGAGGTCTCATGAAGGGTTTTAAATTTTGTCCTATAAGCAACATGATGACATTAAAGGGCATCATCCAAGGGTATAAGGGAGATCAAGTAGGATTTTTTTGAATTTGTGAACTGGTGGGGGATATGGTGAAAAATTAGATTTGCATTTCAAAATGCAAGCAAAGCCGAAGCTCTCTGACACAGGGAGGGCAGGTTATGAACTGAAGGTGTTTTGTCAGGGCTGCAATGGCTTTTACATGGTCTAATCATAAAGGAGGTGGTATGTGGTGCCATCACACAGCCCCCACAATATCCAGTTTGGATTGATGCCATCATAATTGGAGAGGAATTGCAGTAAGACTCAGTTGTCCCTTATACTGTATATCCTTTCCTGAAACTGAACAGTGGAAGATGAGATGTCACTTACAGTGATAGTGGAAAGCAAGGCGGGGGAAGGAGAAGAGGGCTTCATTCGTTTCACAAATTTTGGTGACACCTGGCCAATTTCTCCCCCACCTAAAAGAAATGCATGGGAAAAAAGTCATAATCACCCAGCAGCGCTGACTACGCCTGCCGTGTGCAACCACGTGCCCTATGGCTGGGGCTGCAGGAGCAGTTAGTGCATTATAGTTTGATAGATGGGACACGTGAGAGGAAGCCTGTTACCTGCAGAGCACTTGCTGTGTCCTGAGTGCCAGGGAAGTATCCATCTTGTTCTGTCCCAGGATTCAGGCCTCTGGGTCTTAGCTTTGTCCCACAAATTGAGACAGAGTGACTTTCTGGGATGATGTCCTTCCTTTCTCATTCAAGTCACCTCATCCATAGAATTGCAAACCATAAATCTACCTCCTGTACAGGGTGATGTGTATATTACCTATATATTATATTCATAGATTTGTTTCCTTTCTAAAATCACCCTGTTCCAGTTATATTTTGTAAGGCAAAAAAAAAGGAGATTTGTTCTAGTCTGACATGCTTTATGTGTTTGTATCCTGAGGAATCAATTACTCTGTTACTAATACTTCATTTATTAGATAAGCTGGCAGGGGTCACAAGGTCCTCAGAAAAGCTTCCCCTCATTACCAGTGCTCCAACGGGGTCAGCGAGACAGAGCACTATAGACAAGGCTTATGCCCTTCAGATACTCCTGGGATATACAGGAAAAAGGATCTAAATATCAAGGATAATCTTAAATGTTTCTTAACTAATTTCTGATTATAGACTGCTAAGCAGCTAGTAAAATTGCCACATTAAAAAAGGAAAAAAAATACTGCTATCTTTCTGAAACCACTATTCACACATAGTCTGATTGATTTGTGATTTTGAGGAGGATGAGGCCCAGTTTTTTTCCAAGGATGAAAGCCGTAAACTCAAAGTCAAGGGTTTCAGAGGATGTTTCTCCAAGACTGTACCTGAGGAGTGAAATGCCTACCACCCCTGGCACTGTCATTCCCCAAGTTTAATATGATCATGGCGGTTTGGGAAACTCAGGCAAATGAATCCTGAGAAGGAGCAAACCAGGGGGATTTGCTCGAGGGCATGTGCACACACTTGTCGTGCAGACATCTAAGATGAAACAACAAGGTCACATTTCACCCTACTGTCCTCGTAACTGAGGAACAGGATTCTGCTTCTCAGGCTGAAGAGAAATTGGGCAGATGTCTTAGAGAAAAAGAGTCAGAGTGTACTGTTCCCCTGAAATCTTCTGGTTTTGAGATATTACAGTCTTTGTCTTTAACATATTTTATTACTGCGTTCAATACTCATCATACTGCAGTGGCTGCAGAATATCAGAATATCCGTTTTCTGATAAGTGATGGCATCACCTCTCCTTGTTCACCAGCAGCGGATTAAGTGATTACATCATTTGAGCAGTGAAGAACGTTTCCGTTTTTGTAAAGTTGAACACTCTCTCACTCCCCAAATTGCCTCAAATCACTGTTGTCAGGGACTGGACATCCATGGCCTTTGAACCCCCAATTTTAGTGTGCTCTAGAGAGATAGCTTGTAACTTACCGACAACTGGGCAGCAGTGACAAGGAGAGTTCGCGCTGACATCTTGATGGCCTGCTAAGCTTACACAAGCTGGGTCCCTGCTTTGTTCATAGGCATTTTAATCCTCTGTAATTAGTGACTTCTTAGTTGTGTGCAATAACTTTCTAATGTGCTTGGGATAAATCCTTTTATTTTTTATTTCTCAAAAATCAATAAAGAGGAAAAGTTAACTGTGGGTGGGAGGAATAGGCCATGAAAGAAATAGAGGAAAAAAGTTGTAGGACACCAAAAGAAATCAAGCCTGGGTGGCATGTATAATTTATAAATCACATTACATATAGAGATAGCTTCTTCCAGCTAACTCCCTTTGATTCCTGGCATTTACCACATCATCTGTGTATGCCATGATTACTACGTTGGAGTTCTGGTGGATGTTCATTGAAATGGCAGTGAACCTTGACTATAAAGATATTTTAAGTGACAAAAAATTCATAATGAGACCTAAAAATTTACATGAAAGGAAGATTATTACTATCAACACCATTCATTTTGTTTTCTTTTTTAAACCTAAAGATTAAAAATAAAAGCAATATGAAAAGCACACACCGTCTCTCAGGAATACCTTTTGTTCTCTGGAAAATTAATTTGCCACTGATTGAATTAAAATGGAAAAGCCCCAAGCAAATAGGCTTTTGTGGCAAAATAAGGGATGAAAAGCTTACAGGGGTAACGTAAGTATTCATTAATGCCTTTTATTGTTCTTTTCAAAGCATGCTGAAGGGTAATAATAAACCAAAAATTTCTCATATGGTTTAAAAGAAAATTATTTAATTCTTCAGTTTGTATCTTAGCTACTAACTAATATTATTTTGATAGATGCTATATGTAATCAGTGTATATACATGTATTGTCAATGTTTGCTATTTCAGTAAACTTCCTTGAGCATGTCTCCTGTCTTCCTTGAGCAACTTTTTCTGGGGTCTATGCTGTTGTACTCTACTATGGGTGAGGCTACTTTCCACCATCACCTTCATCCCCTTGGGCTTGTCATCTAGAAGGGAAGAGAGAAAAATATAGTCTTAAATAATAGAAATGATGGAACGAAATGGGCTAGGGAAGAGAGAAGAAGAATTGATCATATTAGAGTAACCAACTTCAAATTTAAAACGTGAATATTTTTATGGCTGAACTTTTAAAGTTCCCATCCAATGATAGGGAAAATACTAAACATTCCACTAGGAAAATTTGCCACCAAGGTTATATTATCAATTGAAGACATGTAAATTAATGTTACACTTTACCAGTAATCCATAGAAAGTAAACTTTAAAAGAACTGATGTGCTAACCTATCAGAATATAATTTTTCAATGTAAAGATTCAAAGCTGAAAGCTCTGGCACATTACTGGCAGGAGTGCAAGTTGGAACAACCATTTGGAGAGCCATTTGTGGTATGTTTCGAGAACGTTCGAAAGGTTCAAATATCTTAACTCAGCAATTCTAATTTCGAGACTATAAACTAAGGGAATAATCCTAAATATGTGTTTTAAAATAGTTATGGAGTTACTTTTAATAAGAAAAAATTAGTAAGCATATAAAAGTAAAAAGTTATTCTCAATATATTATGAGATGTGCTGTTCAAATCTTGCCAGAAAGAACTTGCTGCCCCAGCTCCTGAGAAAGCTGCTGGAAGACAACTTGGGATGGCAGTGCCTTTGGCAGGCAGACAGACCTCAGCGGGCTGTACAAAGCCACCTTTGCCAAGGTCATGCCCTGCGCCAGGCAGTCCTGTGACTTACAGAGTTGAGGGTGTGAAGGGCTGCCCATTTGGCCCAACATGGTGTAACATTTAGCCCCTGAGCATACGGTAGGACCAAGCAAGGCCACATTGCAGCTGGACTTTCCCCCTTCTAGAATCCTACTTTCTTCCTTGTCCTCCTCCTCCCCAGGTGCTAATTTCCACAGCACTCCTTCATAAATGTTCTAGACCTTCAGCTGAGTCAGAGTCTGCTCCTGTAAAACCAACCTTTGGCTGAGATGTACAACCGGTGACAAATCCATCACTAGCATGGAAGTAGACGTTCAAATGATTTTAGGGAAATTTTATTCTAAAATAAGAAAATTGGGTGCAGTGAAACACATACCCAGCTGCGTAAATCCATTCACCTGTCTCTATATGGATGTATGTATGTATCTATGCAGCCATGTAAATTGTGAAATGTGAATAGAAAAAGTAATAAAAATGGTAACATGATACACAACAACATTTTGTGACTGGAATTGTTTTTTCTGTCTTCCCTCGCTTCTTCCTTTTCTCCCTTTTTTGTTCTTCATTTTTTAAAATATTGGTTATTAACGAGCATACATTTCTTTAGTTATATGTAAAACATGTTTCTCTCATATCTGAGTTTAAACTAAGTGTTTCAAAAATCACTGTGTGTCTGACAGGGCAAAGAGGCTTTGTTCTTCCTCCTCTCACTGTTTTTGTTTAAGCATGTGATAGTTCTAACAACACTTGACATAATATTCTAGATGTTCTGTGATGTCTAATAGTTGTACAAGTTACTAGGGGCAGGTATAATATATTTTAAAAATGAGCCTAGGATGGAGATGAAAGCCTGTGGTATAGCATATGGCACATTTAAGTAGTACCAGTTGTATGTGAACTTCATGAATTATTTCCATTGGATCACAGGACCTTGAATGGTGTGCTTTTTGCAATCTGAAATCTCTCAGCACAAATTGTCATCCTCTACTCTTGTCTAATGCGCCATGGGGAATGTGCATATTGGCCTTTAAAGACAACTGTGAACATTTAGAGTTCAGTGGTCCTCATGGGAATCAATGAAGAATCCTTCAAACTTTTTCTCAGACTCTATTTGCTCTGTAGATTCTGTGATTTGCAGTTTATGCCCTGTGTCCTGGACTTTGAATCAAGCTCAGTGTACCTGTTCTTCAGTATAATACCATATAGATATGGCCTTGGTAACTCCCTACTTCATGGAAACACAGTCTTGTTATAGTATTAATTCTGTGGTCTCTTACTGGCTCCCCTGACCATGTGGGTGACAGTGAGATACACTTGCAGCCCTCTCTAGCTTTTGTCCCCTGAAATCTTAGCTGGTCAAAGGCTTATCTCTTCAGCCTTTCTAAAAAATATATTTATTTATTTAGTAGCTTAAGGCATGATCAATTTATAAGCTTATAGTACTAGAAGTTGGAAGTCCAAACTAATTTTTTTTTTAAATTATTACAGGCACATAATAGCTATATATCTTCCTAGGGTATATGTGACGTTTTGATACAAGCATACAATGTCAATGAATCATTTCAGTGTAATTGCGGTATCCAGCACTTTAGGCATTTATTATTTCTTTGTGTTAGGAACATTCTAACTCTGCTGTTTTAGTTATTTTAATGTATGCCTTAACTTTTTGTTGATGTTACTCACTTTGATGTGCTATGAAATATTGTTCATTCTATCCATCTAACTATATGTTTGCACCCATTACCAATACTTGCTTTATCCCTTCCTCCTCCATACCCTACCAGGCCTCTGGTAGTCATCATTCTATTCTCTGTCTCCATGAGATTAACGTTTTTAGTATTTAGCTTGCACAGAGGAGTGGAGACATACAAGATTTGTCTTCCTGTGCTCTGCTAATTTCACTCAACATAATGTTCTCAAGGTTCATGCATGTTGCTGCAAATGGCAGCATTTCATTCATTTTATGGCTATATAATATTCCACTGTGTATATGTGCCACAATTTCTTTAGCCATTCATCCCTTGGTGGGCATTTAGGCTGATTCTGAGTCTTGGCTATTGTGAGAATGGAGATGCCCTTCCCTTTTGATATACTGAATTCCCAAGCTTTGGATATATACCCAACAGTAGAATTGTTGGATCATATGGAAGTTCTATTTTCAGTATTTTGAGGAACATTCGTACTGTTTTCAATAGTGATTGTACTAATTTAGATTCCCACAAATAGTAAATGAATGCTCCCCCTTTTCCACATCCTCATCAGAATTTGTTTGTATTTTGGATAAAAGCCATTTTAACAGGGGTTAGATGATATCTCCTTGTGGTTTTAATTTGCACTTTGCTGGTAACTAGTGATGTTCAGCATTTTTTCATAGACCTGATGGCCATTTGCATGTCTTCTTTTGAGAAATGTCAGTTTAGATCTTTGGCACAGTTTTTAATTGAATTATTTTGTTTTTGGATTTCTGTAAACTCTACTATTATTACTGTTTTTGCTGTATCCCGTAGGTTTTGTTATGTTGTGTTTCCATTTTTGTTTTGAGGAATTTTTCAATTTCCTTCTTAATCTCTTCACAGACACACTGGCCATATTGTTTAATTTTCATGTGCTTGTATAATTTTCAATATTATTTTTGCTATTGATTCTTAGTTAATTGAATTCTTAAGCTCCAGAATTTTCCTTGATTTTTTGGTATTATTTGAATATGTTTTTAAAACTTTCTCTAATAGGCTTTGAATTTCTTCTCTGAGTTATCTTTAAATCTATTGAGTTTCTTCAGGACGGCTATTTTGAATCCATTGTCTAAAAGGTCACATATCTCCATCATTCCAGAGTTGGTCACTTGAACCTTATTTAGGTCATTTGGTGAGGTCATGGCTTCCTGGATGTTCTTGATCCTGATGGATGTTCATCAATGTATGGGCATTGAACAGTTATGTATTTATTTTCATCTTTACCATCTGTACTTGTTCAAATTCATCCTTTTTGATAAGACTTTACAGATATGCAAAGGAAATTAAGTCTTTGGTCATTGCAGCCACATTAGCACTAGTGGTACCCCGAGCTCAGTAACACTGTGACTTTTGAAGACTCCTGGTTGTACTGCCTTGATGGAGTTGGTAAGATATGATAGAATTTCCTGGATTTTCAGGTAAAGTCTCTCCCTACTTTTCCTCATTCTTTGTGCTGGGCTGCTAAGTTGAGTGATGTGGGTTCTTTCAGTCTCACCAAAGCCCATTGTCCCATCCTGACTATTGCTTGGGTATTTCTGATGCTAATTCAAAGCTCAAAGGCTCTTTAGTCAGCAGCTGGTGAATTCTGCCAGGACTAGGTCCTTCCCTTCAGGGCAGCACACATCCTTCTGGCCCAGGGTGGGTCCAGAAATGCCTCCAAGGAATTAAGGCCTGGACTCAGGTGTTTCCAGAGTCTGCCTGGTATTTTATTTCACTGTGGCTGAGCTATTACCCACATTGCAAAACAAAGTCCTCTGTGTTCTTCCATTTCCTTTCCCCTGGTGGAGGAAGACCTTCCCTGAGCTGCCCTGCGTGTAGTCTGAGGCGGGTTGACACAGGCACTGGCACTGCTGCTGCTGGTGTCTCACTGGGTCACATGCTCCTCAAATTCACCTGCTCGAGCCTGCACAGCCACAGAAATTTCCCAATGACTGCAGTCTTTGCGACTTACTGCCTTATGAATTTAAGTTTTAGGCCCCAGGCTGCTTTTTGTCAGCCAGCAGTGGGGCTAGCCAGAAGTTATCTTTGAGAGTAAAGGTTTTCTTAGTGGCCGGTCTGGTCTAAATGCTCCCTCCAGGGCCACTGGCAGAATTCTGACCTGTGCTGTATTCCCTGTGCCAGTGCAGCCCTGAGTTTCAATGCAAAGTGCCATAATTACTTCATTCTTCCTCCCCTGGACACATAGATTCTCTCTCTACTAGGTGCACCGGCACAGCAGTACAGTGTGATGGGAGAGGGGTGGGATAGGCAAAGTAATACTGTCTTTTTTTTCTGCATCATCTTTTTCCTTGGTATAATGTTAAAACCAGGTAGCATGATTGCTCCCCTGATTTTTGGTTCTTTTGTAAGTTCTTGCTTATATGGATATTTATTCAATTTGGTATTGTGCAAAGGGACAATCACTGGGGGGTTCTATTTGGCCATTTTCACCCTTCACAGTCCTTATTAGAAGCTTGAAGACATATGGCCGAAAATGCTTTACAAAATTAAAAAATGAACTGACAATTGGCAAATTCCCCAATTCTCACTGGTAAGATATTTTGGTAATTATATTTGAAAAGATAAAATGAAAAATATTTTTATTCAAGTAAAAGAATGCCTGGGATAACATAATTTTCTAAGAAACTCTGAATATGAATGAAATCCTATTTTATCGCCTTATTAAAAAAATAAAATAAATAAAATGTCTACATTTAAAATTCAGTTGGTATAAAAAAGATATCCCATGGTAACTTCTTTCTATTCCTGCCCCTCCATCTGCTCTGTGATCCTCCTAAGCAATCAGTATTGCCAATTTCTTGTGTACCTATTGTTGATTGAGTTGTGTCCTCTGAAAATTCATTTGTGGTAGCCCTAATGCCAATGTGACAGTATCTGGAGATAGGGCCTTTAAGGGGGAAATTAAGGTTAAATGAGTTCATAAGTGTGCAATTCTAATCCAATAGAACTGGTGTCCTCATAACAGAAGGAAAGATTATAATTGTGTGCACACACAGAGAAAAGGCCAAGGGAACATATAACAAGTCAGTCATCTGAAAGCCTAGGAGACAAGTCTCACTAGAAGCCAACCCTACTGGCACCTTGACTTGGACTTCCTGCCTGTAGAATTGTGAAAAAAATTAATAAATTTTTGTTGTTTAGGCCACTGAGTTTGCTGTATTTTATTATGGCAGTCCCAGCACACTAATACAGAGCTCGTCAAGACATAGAGTAAGCACATAACCTCCTTTCTATGGGTGGAAAAGTCTTGCTTCAAGAGTATAGGCAGTTGGTCTACTTTGTTTATAGTTTCTTTCTCAACATTTAGTACAGTTCCAGGCACATTGTATGCACTCAATAAGTATTTTTAGAATGAAATAGTAATCAACACAGACATTATTCTTATTTTTTAAATCTTTCTTATCTTCACCTTCCAATCTAGCTAGCCAATTTGGTTGATTCACCTGCAGGAATATGTCTTAGTCCCATTCCTTCACAATTTCTTCAATCACAATCCAAGCTTTGGGTCTCCTTAATCTGGACTGTTAAAGCCTCCTTTAATTTCCCCACCTTCCTTACCTACAGAAAACTAGATACACGGAGAGGCAACACAGCTATGTAGATAAGAGTATCACATGAGTTGGCCTGCTTGAGTACATATTCTATTTTGCCACTTATAAGATATATAGTTCCAGGATTCTTGAAAAACATAGAGCTTTTCTTCTGTTCTCATACCACACCAATCAACATAGATTTCTATGACCAAGTATATGGGGATTTTTCCTGACACACTAAACAATCAGTTGTACAGTGGATACAAGCTGGGTGTCCTCCAGTTTGATTCTGACACTGTTGACCTAGAGATAACATCAGAGCCCAGAGGCAAGAGCTCAGTACCACCAGACTGCCTCCTCTTCAGACACCAGTCATAAGCCCAGGCCTCCTAAACTTCCGGTTAACTGGCTTCAAATTGGGGCTCCCATGAACCCATCTTTGGGTTCAACTATTTTGATAGAGTGGCTTTCAGGAATCAGAGTAGCACTTATGCTTTTGGTTTATTACAAAGGATATTACATAGGGCATATATGAAGAGATGCATAAGATAAGGGATGTGGGAAGAGCCTCCATGCCCTCCCTAGGGGTATAACCCTCCAGCAACCTCCATGTGTTCAGCTTTCTGGAAGCTCTCCATACTCTATTCTCCTGGTTTTTTTTTTTTTTTTTTTTTTTTTTGCATTTCTTGGCTGAGACTGGGTTTGAACCTGCCACCTCCAGCATATAGGGCCTGTGCCCTACTCCTTTGAGCCACAGGTGCCACCCCCTCCTTGTTTTTTTATGGAGATGTCATTGAATAGGCATGAGGGAAGTATGAACAATTATGCTTCAGTAATATGGCATGACTATGGAGAAATGAGATTGGATATGAAAGGTATAATCTCATGTTAATGGACCAAGTGGGGAAACCCAGCAAGATCTATTTGTTCAGATTGTTCTTAGCCTCTCTATATAGCATTTTTTCCTCCAGGATATGGAGCACGACCCCTTCTGAAATAGGAGGCTATGACCCACAATCAGACAGGGTAGTCAGAGAATTTCTTTATGACCATCTATAACACAGAAAGGCAGGGGAAAATTTCTTCCTTGGAGAGAAAAAGGAAGCAAAAGAAGGGCAGGAGAAGGTCCCAAAGAGAGATTCTGTTCTCAGGCTGCTTCAAATGTTTGAAGTGCTCCAATATTATAACAGGGGCTATGGAAGTTATAAGCCAGAAACTGTGGGAAAAAACCAATGTGTGTGAGTGTGTGTGTGTGTGCGTGTGTGTGTGTGAGGTGTGAGAGAGAGAGAGAGAGAGAGAGAGAGAGAGAGAGAGAACATATCCTAACAATGGTCCTAATTTTTTTGAACCAGAGGAACATTTCTTTTAATGTTATGGATGTATGCAGAAGAAAAAAATCATCACATTTACCCAACTGTGAACTGATTCTAAATTTTTAAAAATTGGCTTCTATAACCCAAATTAGGGCCAAAGATGAGAGAAGCAAGATGACAGTAATATTGAACAGCTGGTTGATGGTAAATCTTTCACAGAACCAATAAAATGTTGGCTTTTATCAGGACTTAGGGAGATGCTTCATTCCTACACAGCACTAATAACACTCAGTTTTTCAAAGTACTAATTATTGAGAAATGCATAACAGATTTCTGTTAGTTCCTCCAAGATGTAAGAACTCTAACTGATGTGTGAGGTGATAAAAATATTTTTATGTCATTTGAACTGTAGCCATAACTGGGGCATGCCTATGTTTTCCTATTGACTTCCCTAAAAGTGGAATCTTAGCTGAGTCTTGATGTTTTCTTGACTTTTGAAATTAAAGTTTAAACAACTATCAAATTTTGAACAGGTGAATTCTGGTTTGGCAATCAAGACAGAACTTTAACTGGAATTCCATAATGTAAGCTTCTTATTGTTAGAGCTAAGGTTCTAGATCAGTGATGAATAGGTTTGTTTGCTGTGCATGTGAGTTTTATTGTTGTTGTTGTTGTTTTTTTAACCATTAATTGATAACCAGAGTTGAGCAGTTAAATGTTTTGCAACAAGTTCAGTATGTCTCTTGACTTTTAGTGGTGGTGGCAAGCTCTTAAGCAAAATTCTGCTGCTTCAATACTAACAAGGAAAGTGGAAAAAGAAAAGGTCACTTTTCACATAATGAGCCTGGATTGCTTACTGCAATGGATGCCTTCCAAATTGGAATATCTTCTTCCTATGATGCTATTACTTGATCATCTCATGTCCAAACAGGACATGATTTCCAACCCTACCTAAGTGCAGAATAATTGTTTTCTGCTTAAAATTCCTGAATCAAAATTTAACTTAAGGGAGGTACCTGTGGCTCAGTGGGTAGGGCACCAGCCCCATATACCAAGGGTGGTGGGTTCAAACCTGGCCCCGGCCAACCTGCAACAAAAAATAGCCAGGCATTGTGGTGGGTACCTGTGGTCCCAGCTACTAGGGAGGCTGAGGCAAGAGAATCTCTTAAACCCAGGGGTTGGAGGTTGCTGTGAGCTGTGTGATGCCATGGCACTATACTGAGGGTGATAAGGAAAGATCACCTATATGGTCTGTCTAACAAGGGTACAAGTGAACTTTTCTAGAACTAGAGTATGAATGTTTTAACACAATAACTGAGTAAATGACACGAAGTCTATGTTAACCAGTTTGATGAAAATATTTTGGGTTGGATGTGAAAACACTAAACTGTACCCCATGTTTGTATTAATGTATACAGCTATCATTTAATAAAAAAAAAAAGAAAAGTGAGATTTTTGTCTCTACAAAAAAAAAAAAAAATTAACTTCAGGTAACATTTATAATTAAGTTAAAGTTCTAATTCAGGAGTGGGCAAACCATGACCCCAAATTTGGCCTTTGTACAGACTGCAGACTAAGAATGGGCTTACCTATTTCAATGGTTGAAAAATGACATGCAAAAAAATTTGCAATTCAAATTTTAGTATCCATCAATAAAGTTTTATTGGAACACAGACCTATTAATCTACATGTTTCCTATAGTTGCTTTCTTACAGTGGCAGAGCTGAGTGGATCTGACAGAGAGCATGTGCCTTCCAAGGCTTAAAACATTTACTGTCTGGTTCTCTATGCTCACCTTAATCTAATTTAATCAATTTGTCATGTGATAAGAGATAAAAGGTGTGTCTTTCTGAGGCTGTTGTAACCCAGCCCTCTTTCCCCTGCCCACTCCTGTTCCCCAGCCCTCACCTGTCCCCCCCCACCCTCTGCAGCCCATTTCCCTCCTCCTCCCTTCTCCCCCCAGAGTCAACTCCAGGAACAAGGCAAATCCCTCTTCCCCCCAGGGTGGCCGAGAACGTGCTTCCCAGCCGCGTTCCCAGGCGCCCTTCTTCCCCCTAGGGTTGCCAAGAACAAGCTTCAGGTACAAGGAAAAAAAGTCCCAAGTTTCACAAAACCCCCAAGTTCTCGGTAGATGA
>CAUYQV010138288.1:0-23369 GCA_963574575.1 Galagoides demidoff
ATTATCTATTGCCTTGTTTTGCTTTTTGCTCTGACTTTTCAAAAATCCATTATTTGGGGTTGATTTTCTTGCAGCTGACATCTGGTGCTGTCAGTATATCTGGAAATGGCCCAGAAAACATAGCTGCTAGGAAAAAAAAAAATACCAGAAACAGCATTCTCTCTCCTTTTTTGGTTACAGCCATCATTGTTGTTTGGCGGGCCCAGGCTGGGGATTTGAACCCACCACCTTAGGTGTAGTGGCTCTCACCTTAGCCACTTGAGCCACAGGCACCGAGCCAATAATTTAAAAAAAAATTTTCATCTCTACAGCAAAATTCTAGGCAGCTTCCAAAACTAACCTAACCAAACCTAAAAATATAGATCTACAGTTGTAAACCTGGAAACATCCATTTTATTAGTACAAAAAAAGCAAGTTAATAACAAAATGCCATTTGTTCTATTTTGGTTCTAGAAAACATCTCAAGCACACTGACAGGTTTTCAGATATATGTATATGAAAAATCCACAGCACGGGGTCCTTAAGTAACAGTGGGCATTTTGGGTGGTAGGACCCATTATTATCTTTATTTTTTCCATCATATGTTTCTGTATTTTGTGATGGGTTTATTCATTTTCATTTTTTTCAAGCAGGAAGCAAATATACCTTGCATAATCAGGAAAAGAAAAGCTATTTTAAATTCTGAAGAGAAAGTCTTTAAATGACAATTCACTTCAGAGAATTAAACCTTCATGTTGTTCAGTAGTCATCATAAACAAATGAGGATGCGGTTGGGAAAAGAGGTATTGGTGGGGGGGGGCTTTAAATCCAAGTTTGACCCTGTAGGATTAGTCTCACTCCTCTTTCTGGCTGAGTGTCCCTTCTGCTCCTTCCCTAACAGAGATCCTCAGGAGCTTTCCATGAAGTGTTATTTTTTATTTGTTTCTCTGAGGACCCCTGGCAGCCACAGTACAGGAGTCTTGGGGGGAAGAGGTAGGGGGCTTGATGCTGTGGCCAGTGACCAAGAGCAGGGTTCACTGAGCCTCCCCCAGGCTGCAGATGGGCCCTGACCAGCAGGGGTCAGCCTCTGCCCTGCTCACCCCCAAGGCAGCAGGGAGCCTGGGGGCATTAGCCAAGGTTATCTGGGACAAGATCTGAGATTTGGGCTAACCCATGTGACCCAAGTTCCTAGCTCCTAATTATTCCACTTTTCTGACTCCCTTTAGAATCCACAGGGACAGAGCCATTGCTTGCAAAAATGCAGGAAGGAGAAAAGGCAGCTATTCTTATCTCCTTTTCTGAAAGGAGCATCTGGGCAGGTAGGGTCCCACCAGAATTCCTTAAGCATAGCCTGGTCCTGGTGGGTGGAGGGTCTTTCTTATGCTTCTGTAGAAGTAGATAATATCTGGAGAAAGCAGCACGCAGATTTGGCGACAGGACAGTACTTCCACTGGCCGGGGGGGGGGGGGGGGAGGAAGTCAGATAGGAGACTTACCTTTCACTGTATACCCTCATATTAGTCAGGTTAGGTGAGGCTGTGCTGCAGTAACAAATAAACCCAGCCAGCTCAGTGGCTAAACCAGGGAGGGCTATTTCCCTATTAGACACAAAGTCCCTATTGATCGAGTAGCTCTCCTTCACCTTATAGGAACCAGGGCCTCCCTGGTTGCCCCACTGGGGGAAGAGAGACATGGAGGAAGCGGGCTGGCTCCTAACTGCCTTGTGCCAGGAGAATGCTTTTTCTTACATTCTGTTGGATACATGGCCCTGAGCAAACTGCTAGGGACCCTGGAAAATGGACAGCCCACAGATGTTTGGATAGCTCTGTCTCTGCCACAACTCTTTGGTGCAATTGGGATTGTTTTTTAACTTTGTGAATATGTGGCTTCTCCAATTTATGAAGAAAAGGAGATGAGGGAGTTGTTATCTAATATATATGTATCTAACATATCTGATATAATAAGTGGGATTTATTTGTCATCTCTCCTTACCCAACTAAACAAAATGACATAGATGTTTTCAATAGCTGGTGCCATGACCACATTTTTCTGACAATCATTTTAAAAACTAGTTTTTCCAAAATGATAATTTCTGAAGTAAATAAAAATTTAAAATAAATTATGAAGTTTAAATATCAGCAGACATGAAAAGCACAAAGCTTACTTTGCACAGGATCTAGCACATAGTAGGTACTCAGTAAATGGTTAGTGAATAAGTGAGAATGCAATGTGGCAGGTGGCACAGAGGCCCCTCTGGGGCCTGGGAGGAGGCGCCGCTATGTTTGCCATGGTATTTGACGATGGTCTTCCAGGGTCATCTCAATAGAAAGGGAGACCAGATAGATGGTTTCTTTCCAGATCAAAGATCTTTTTTTTTCCTTGAGATAGAGTCTCACTATGTAGCCCTTGGTAGAGTGCTGTGGCATCACAGCTCACAGCAACCTCAAACTCTTGGACTTAAGCAATTCTCTTGCCTCAGCCTCCCAAGTAGCAGGGACCACGGGCACACTAGGTAAGTCTCCTCTTTGACTTCCAGTCGCCTCCCAGGTGCCTGCCACAACACCCAGCTAGTTTTTTGTTGCAGTTGTCATTGTTTAGCTGGCCTGGGCTGGGTTCCAACCCACCACCCTCAGTGTATGTGACTGGCACGGTAACCTCTGTGCTACAGGGCACCAAGCCTCAAAGACCTTTTTCCCCAAACCAGACCCAGCCCTTCAGAGCTTAGTCCATTTCCTTGTTTGCAGTTGAGGAAGTCAAAGTACAAAGAAAAGATTGGTCCAGGCCTGACTTGGTTCTGTCACTGAGATGCTCAGAGCTGGAGATCCAGCCGAGGCCACATGGTATGAGTAAGGCCCAGCTCTGCTCCATCGTCAGGGATTGTTCCTCTATGTGGGGATACGTAGGGCCTCCTTGGGAAGGTTCTAACAGGGTCCCCCACATGACTGTCACCCTTCATTTCCTCAGGAGCCCTAGCTGTGGGCCTTCAGTGTCTGCATTTGCCGGCCTGTGGCCTTCCTCTGGTCTGACCCCGCCCCCGCTTTTCCTCCCCTCTGCCCTCTGCCTGCTCAGGTCTCAACCCTCCGGGGTCCACACAGCCCCTCAGACCCCCAGCCTGGGGTCACTGCCTCCTTTTCCACCTCTGTGGAGCAGAATTTCTTTCTGGGCTCCTCTGCAGCACCAGGGGCTGTGAGGGGCCAGCTTTATCATTTGCTTCTTTCTCCTGCCCCTGCCATTGCTCCTCCCAGCTGGACAGCAACATCCAAAAGGCATGGCTGTGGCTCCTCCTAAACTCCCCTGCCCTAGTTGTGCCCAGAATGGGGTCCCCAGCACTGAATCCCATGCAGTAAATTCCCAGCAGTGCTGTTCATCAGTTTCCACCTCCTCCTGCCGTCCAGAAGCCACTTTTGTGGCATCTGAAATATAGTCTGGCCAGCTGGACATGTTTCTGGAGGGCATTGGTAGAATTCACCTTCTGGCGCCTGTGTTTGCCTATCCATAAAATGAGAGTAATACTGGCACCCCCATCTCAGGATCTATCTGAGGAGGGGCACCTGACATGTGGGAAATATGAGTAGATTAATAACTATGAATATAATAAATTTTCCATACATTGTTAATATCAGGTTGTGGGAGGAATGGAGCCTGCCTCTCTCCTCCCTCCCCACCGGTTTCCAGGCACACAGGGAGCCTTTGTGGATACTTCCTGGGGTGGGGTGGAGGGTGCTGTCTGCAAAAGTGGGCAGGTGGTGGTAGCTGCCTACCATGAGATCCGCCGCGTAAAGGGGAGATTGTAAGCGCACGGTTGCAGGATTCGCTCAGGTCAGGAAAGCTGACCCCGGGTCTCCACCCGCACCCCTCACCTTTCGCCTTGCGCGCGCCCTCTCCTCACATCTGCCACCAGGGGGCGCCGTTGCGCTTCGGACGGGCCGCGCCTCGGGGACCCGCCGCGGGGTCTTCCTCTGTGGCCGCTCCTGCCCGCGGCCTTCCTGCGGTATCTGGCTGCTGGATGGAGCTTCTGCACCTCCACTGCCCTCAGCCCGACCGCAATCAGGCTAATTAGGACCTGCGGGGGCGAGAGGAGTTAGACTGTCTTCCTCCCGTTATCTATTGTAATTCTTAAAATCCTGCTTTGGAGAAGGACTTTGTCAGCACCACTTAGAAGAAGACACTGAGGCCCTGGGAGGTGTCAAGGCTGGGCCCAGGTAGCCCCGCCAGGCTGCGCGACTCTCTCAGAGACAGCCCGCCCAGCCTCTGCCTACTCAGCTCCCACAGGCCAAAGTTGGTCATGGATTCCTGCTCAGAGCGCTCAGGTCGCATATGGGGAGAAGGTGACCTAGGCCCAGGAAGCAGGCTACCCATTCTGCTGGGAGAAGCAGGACCATGGAGCCTGCCTCCCAGGAACCCAGGGAGGATAGCACTCACCTTCTGGATGCTTCCCCTGCAGCAGTCTGCTGAGGTCTGGATCCATCTGCTCCCTGAGCTCCAGGCTGGCATGGGGTTCAGGCTTCAGCTAGGTCTGGGCACCCCCGTGCTACTTGGGCACCTGTCAGGACCACTGACAAGGGAAGAGGCTCCTCATGCTCTGTGAAGGCCCCAGCAGCTGCTCTGTCTGGGAAGGTGGGACTCCTTGAGGCTGGGGGCTGCCAGTCGGACGGTAGGGGGCACACTCTGGGCCTGGCTCTATCACAATGAATTCTCAGTCCTCCCCAAAGTGAACTGAGTTCACGTGGTACCTATGAGTCTGCCTCTGGGCCCAAGTATGAGTTAACGTTTTCCCTGGAAAAACTGAGTACAATTTGGCAGCTTCTGGAGAGAGTTCAAATGTGTGGCTTTCGGGTCAGTATTGGAATGATGTCCCCCCAAAGATATGGCCTAACCCTGGTAACCTGCAAATATGACCTTATTTGGAAAAAGAGTCTTTGCAGATGTAATTGAGTGAAAAATCTTGGGACGACATCATCCTGGATCACCAGCACAGGCCCTAAATCCAAGGACAAGCATCCTTGTAAGAAGACAGACAGACAGAGGAGGCTACATGACCACAGAGGCAGGGGCAGGAGCCACGGCCACAGCCAGCAAGTGCCTGGGGCACCAGCGGCGGAACAGTCAGGATGGAGCCTCTGCTAGAGCCATGGAGGGAACACGGCCCTGCTGACGCCTGACCTCAGGCTTCTGGCCTCCAGACTGTGAGGTATACATGTCCCTTGTTTGAAGGCACCTGGCTGGGGGCTTAATTTGTATGGTGGCCCCAGGAACTGAATATACCTCCTTAGAACAATACCTGGTATGAGACATGCTCAAGGACATTTTGAGAAAGTGTTTGGCACGAGTGAAAGTGGTGTCGTGTGAGCCTCCGACCAGGCCCTGGTGCCTGGAGCTCGTCTGCGGTGGGATGAAACTGGTGCAGGGCATGCTGGGCTGCTTTAGTCGGTGTGGTCAGGAGGGACTGGGATGAAGTAAGGGAGTTGTGTGATGTTTGGGGAAAGAAGATTCCAGACAGAGGGCACTAAAGACCCTAAAGACGAGAGGTCAGGTTGGGGGAAGAGAAAGGCGCCCTGAGGGCTGCAGCGGAAGGATTATGGACTGGGGAGAGGGGTCAGGCCAGAGGAGAAGGGATTGTGGGTGCCAGGGACCCCGTGGTACCTATGTAAACAGCAACATGCACCCCTCATGGGTCAGGAAGAGGAGTGGGAGGCAGATTTTGCTTTCTGAGTAGAATTTGCTTTATCACGTGAGAGTAATTCATTTGTTGGTGGTTGTGAGTGTAAATCAAATGTCCGTCCTTCTAAAAGGACACTGGTCCTAAATCTGACCTCCCATTTTATAGACGGGAGGATGGAGGCCCAGAAAGGGCCCAGGGGATCTGCTGTGGGTCATCTGCAGGTTGAGGTCCGAAATGTGGCTGCCAAGGACGCCTCCTTCCCTCCGCCCGCCCACATAACCTGGTGGAGGTGCGGTTTGGTGGGCTGGACTTCTGAGATGATGTCCCCTCATTCAGTTCTGCACCCCAAGGCAGGTGCAGCTTCCCTAGGACCTGTGAAGAAGCTTTCTACAACCCCCCCAGGACTCTCAGGGTGAAGTTAAAATCCTTGGGTGAGCCAAGAGCAGCGCTCCTCACTTAGGCTTTCATTCCTTCACTCCATGGGGGGCCACCTCCTGGGCGGGAGGCCAGCTCTGGGCCAGGATGCTGAGCAAGGCCGCAGTCCCTTTCTGCCTCCAAGAAGCTCAGGGTCAGGCAGTATTTGCAACTCTTCAGAGCCCTGATAAACGCAGAAGGACACACATTCGTTCCACTGACATCAGGTTCCGGGCCTCGGTCTAGCAGGGAATGGGACATTAGAACCCGCCTCTCAGTGCTTGTGTTCTGGGAAAGATGGAGCAGGTACAATAAGTTCTCCCATCCATTCTCCATTAACAGATTATATGGAGAGAGATAACATATTCAGGTTTGTCCGGGCGGCCGTAACAAAGTACCACAGATCCAGTGGCTTCAACGGTAAACCTCTATTCTCTCACAGTCTGGATGCCCAAAGTCTGAGATCAGTGTGCCACAGGGCAGGCTCCTGCTGAGGCCTCTTTCCTTGGCCATCTTCTCCTCACGGTCCTCACGTGGCCTCTTACTTGTCTGTCTTCTTCTCCTTCTTTTTTTATTCCTAGAGACAGAGTCTTGCTCTGTTGCCCTGGGTAAAGTGCACTGGGGTAGAGTGCAGCGGCATCATCACAGCTCACAGCAACCTCAAACTCCTGGGCTCCAGTGATCCTCCTGCTTCGGCCTCCCGAGCAGCTGGGGATACAGGAGCCTGCAGGCGTCAGCCATAACGCCCAGCTAATTTTTCTATCTTTAGTAGAGATGGGGTCTTGCTCTTGCTCAGACTGATCTAAAACTCCAGTTCAAAGGCTCCTCCTGCCTGGGCCTCCTAGAGTGCTGGTATTACAGGAGTGAGCCACTGCTCCCGACCACTGTCTTCTTACACAGACATTGGTTATACTGAGTTATAGCCCTACTTGTAGGACCTCATTTAACTTTAACCAGCTCTTTGAAAGTCCTATCTTCAAGTATAGTCAGGGAGTTAAGACTACAACATACAAACATTGGGGTTCATAATTCAGTCCAACATATTTATGGGTGTGTGTGTATTTGTGTGAAAACACTAGGTGACAAAAAATGTATACACAGTTTAAGCTAGGAACACAACCGTATTACATCTGTAATACTTGGCTCATTGCCCATAGCTCTGTGATTAGAGCACCAGCCATGCACTGGGGCTGGTGGGTTTGAAACAACAATACAACAATAACAACAACCAAAAAATAGCCCAGTGTTGTGGCAGGAGCCTGTAGTCCCAGCTACTTGAGAAGCTGAAGCAAGAGAACCACTTAAGCCCAAGAGTTGGAGTTTGCCATGAGCTGTGATGACACAGCACTCTACTGAGGGGGACATAATGAGATTCTGTCTGAAAAAAAAAAATTGTAATACTCAAGTCCGGTTTGATTTCTGCAATTATAAGAGGTGCTCAGTGTGACTTGTATTCATCTTTTGTAATTGGTATATATTGATTACAGTTTTAATGCAGTTTCTTCCTTTCTTAAAATGTGTCCATTTTTGGTGCCCTCTGTGTGTGTGTATATACAGACACACATGTTCTCTGCATACATAAACATAGAAGTGTACACAACATTTTAAATTACAAACTGTATCATCCTACAATGTCCTGAGCTTGCTTCTGCTTCAATATACTCTGGAGATTATTCTTGCTAGAATGTACTAACAAACGAACCGTGAAATCTCTAAGATTCCAGATAACAAAGGTTTGTTTCTTCACTGTGCTCCCCAAGTCCAGTACAGGTGACTGAGATCGGGGTTCTGATCCACATGGTCACGCAGGGGCCCAGGGGTGGGAGGCCCACCTGGGTGGGGCATATTCATTGCAACATCTTACAGGTGGCTTGGTGGAGAAAGAGAGTGTAAAGAACACAATCTGATTTTTTATTTCTTTTTTAGTTTTTATTATAGACATTTCCAAAATACTTGAGTGTGGATGGTGCAATCAACCCCCCAACACCCCATCGTGCAGCTTCAGCACTGATCAACTTTCTGCTGTTCTCTGTCCAGCTGTTCTCCCATTTCCCTTCCCCCTTTTTTGCTGGATCAATTCACCTGTAAAGACTTGAGCGCATATCTCCAGCAGAGAGAGATTTTTTTTTTTTTTTTAAACAGAGTCTCACTATGTCACCCTGGGTAAAGTACTGTGGTGTCACAGTTCACAGCAACCTCAAACTATTGGGCTTAAGCGATTATCTTGTCTCAGCTTCCCAGGTAGCTGGGACTACAGGTACCTGCCATAATGCCCGGCAATTTTTTTGTTGCAGTTGTCATTGATGTTAGCTGGCCCAGGCTGGGTTCGAACCTGCCAGCCTCAACATATGTGGCTGGCGCCCTAACTACTGAGCTACGAGTGCCACCAGATAGAGACTTTTTTTTTAACATAGCCATAATAGGGCCCAGTGTGGTGGTGGCTCATGCCTGTAACCCTAGCACTCTGGGAGGCTGAGCTCATGAGTCAAGACCAACCTGAGCAAGAGCGAGACCCCATTTCTAAAAAATAGTCAGGTGTTATGGCAGGCACCTGTAGGGAGGCTGAGGCAGGAGAATTGACCTGTGACTTCAGCCCAGGAGTTTGAGGTTGCTGTGAGCTATGATGGCACAGCACTCTACTGGAGGCAATGAAGTGCAACTCTGTCTCCAAAAGAAAAGAAAAAAAAAGACATAGCCATAGTACTAGCATCCCATTGAACAAATTGACACTATAATTTCATACCCAGACTGTTACTATTTAATTTAATAGTTAAAAACTGTCTTTTTATGACTATTAGGTTGAGCTGGGAATCATACCAGGTCCACACATTTATTTCTTTGAAAGATCTCTCCGATTTCAACTTCAACAAAGAGGAGAAACCTAGCACGGGGCACACAGTAGGGCTGGGGCGGATGAAAGCTGGTGACATTTTGCTTTAAGCCACAGATGAGAGACAGAGGAAGGCAGCAGGCAAGCTTAATGTCAGTAAGGAAGCTGAGGAAGATGGAGGGAAGGGAGAGAGGAGGGAGGAGAGAGGGAGAGAGAAGGGTCCAGGGAAAAAGTCACCGGTCATACCGAGAACAAGGAAAGTTACAGCCGCAGTGAGAACAGATAGAACAAAAACGCCAATGCTGAGATGAATCAATGGCAGAATGAAATTATCTGAAATGATTTTTTTCTTAATCTTTCTTTTTTTTTTTGATCATCCTGGGTACAGCGCTCTGGTGTCATAACTCACCACAACCTCAAACTCCTGGGCTCAAACAATTCTCCTGCCTCAGTTTTCCCAGTAGCTGGGACTACAAACACCTGTCACAATGCCCGGGTCTGACTCTTGCTTAGGCTGGTCTTGAACCTTCCCAGAGTGCTGGGATTACAGGCGTGCTGACAAAGATTTTAAAGCAGCCATCATAAAATGCCTCAACAGCAATTATGATTTCTCTTAAAACAAATGAAAACGTTAAAAAAAAAATCTCAGCTGTGAAAGTTGATCATACAAATTGGGCTATTTTTGTCATACTCAACTAAAACAGAGTTGGGGGGGCGGGGAGAAAGCACTCAGGACTCAAAACATTGCTCTAAGAATGTGGTTCTCTGAATCTGGCTGCTGTAACCTGAAACCAGTGCTACCAAAACAACCTGCTAAGTCTGAGTAGCCTTACCCCCCCTGAGAGTCTGCAGCCCCCCAGAACCTAACTATGCCCTTGAACTTTCTTTCCAAACAGTACCTGGCATTTCCCCTTAACATCCAACCTTCTCTTTGGTCTTTGGATGTACTGAGGGCCACCTGGTCTGCATGTGTCCCAGATTGCTATTCTGTCTTCCAGATAAAACATTTTGATTTCAGCGATTTGTCTCTGTGTTTTATTTGACTTCAACACAGCAAAGAAATGGAAGTTACAAAAATTAGGACCAAATGGAAAATATAGAACTGAAAAATACAATAAAAACAACAAAAACTGTCTTGTCGTATGGGCTCAATATTAAAGTAGAGATGACAGTAGAGAGAATTAGTGACAGAGAGACAGAATGTATACAGTCTGAACAATGCAAAGGAAACAGACTAGAAAAAAAGTGAACAGCCCTAGGGGATGATACCCAAGAGCCAACAGTCTTGTCATTAGAGTCTCAGAAGGAGAAGACCCAAGTACAGGACTGAAATAATTCAGGAAAAATACAGGGTTAAAAACTTAACCAAATGTGGTAAAAGACATAAGCCTACATATTCAAGAAGCTGGATGAACTCCAAACAGGGGAAAATATATAATACAAAAAAAAAAAAAATTGCATGCCAAGACACGTCATCATTAAACTTATAAAAACTAAAGACGAACTCTTGAAAACAGTCAGAGACTTAGCTTAGAGCAGTGGTTCTCAACCTTCCTAATGCTGCGGCCCTTTAATACAGTTCCTGTGGGTCATGACTCACAGGTTGAGAACCGCTGGCTTAGAGGGAACACCAATTCAAATGACAGTGGGCTTCTTGCTGGAAATCACAGAAACCAGAAGGGTGCTGGCTCACACCTCTAATCCTAGCACTCCAGGAGGCCGAGGCAAGAGGATAGTTTGAGTTCAAGAGTTCAAGACCAGCTTGAACAAGAGCAAGAGCCTGTCTCTAATAAAAATAGAAAAATTATCTGGGCATTGTGGAGGGCACCTATAGTCCCAGCTACTCAGGAGCCTGAGGCAGGAGGGTCGATTGAGCCCAGGAGTTTGAGATTGCTATGAGCTAGGCTGACACCATGGGACTCTAGCCTGGGCTACAGAGTGAGACTCTGTCTCAAGAAAAAAAATATCTAAACATAGAAAAGGGATAGGAAAAACACAGTATTGTAATCCTAGGGGACCAGTGTCTTAGATGGGGTCTATCACTGACGCAAACATTGTTATGCTTTGCGATTGTAATACCCAGAACAATGGTTGCTACAAAAACTGTCTGTCTGTCTCCGCTCTCTGCCTCCAGTGACCAAAAAAAAAAGACTTTCTCTTTCCTCTGCCCTAGTCAGGCTCCTTTCTGCTCACCTTGACAGTGGGATGGGGAGCCTAAGTCCAGGGAGGAAGGATGCTGTCTCCTGCCCTCCACAGCTGGAGGCCCAATGTCTGGGTCTGGCCTTGTACACACCCACGCCTCCTTTTGGGTCTTCCGGAAATTTCTAGGGAGCATTTCCCAATCCTGAAGGGGGAAACTCATCCAGAGGATGGTGACAAGAGTGGCGGATTAGAGGGACTGTCCCTCCCCTGGGTTTTCCCCTGGGAAACCATCCCTCCTCCCTCTTGGTCCACAGAGTCCATCTGGGGCTGACAACTCCCTGGGCTGCAGGTGGTGGCACAGGCCTGGCCCGTCAGGGCATCCTGACACTGGTTGGGATGAGCAAGGGACAGAGGAAGGATTCATAAGAGCTGATCTGGGGCTCCTGCTGAAATTGCTAGTAAGAGAAAGGGAAGTGTCCACCATCTGGACTGCTGGAAAGTCAAAGATAAGCCTGAAGCTTCTTAAGCCAGATCATCATCATGAAGGGAGTTGACGTCTGAACTCAGATAAAGGGACGGATGCCTGGCATGGTCCAAGTTCCCAGACCCAGCATGCCCAAAGCCAGCACCAGCAGGCCTTTTCAGTAGGGTGAGCCAAGGAGTTGGCTTTCCTTCTTTCTTCCTAAGTCAGTTTGAGTTGGGATTTCTGTCACTTACAACCATGGGAGTCCTAACGCTAGGTCTTGGGTTTCACCCCTTTTTGGATTAAAGTGTCACAGAGTGACAAGCACTGAGACGGCGAAAGGATTCTCACTTTACAGATGGCGAAACAGGCCCAAAGGAAAGCACAGGTGTCTCCCAGTGCCTCCTTGCCCCTGGGGTCTTTTGAATTCTGCTTCTGGCCTCTGACCACTGGACAGCCTTGTCCAGGTGAGTCATTTTTTTCATCCTGGTCTTCTCTTGTTATTTAAGCCCATGTCAGTGGTGTGGGTCTAAAGCCAGCTTTGCCAGGCCAAACACCTGATGCCCAGTTGCATTTCAGATGCCTGATGAATTTTTTTTAGTAAACAATGTTTGGGACATACTTATGCTAAAAAAAATGCATTGTTTATCAGAAATTCCAAGTCAGTGGGGTACACTGTATTCCTTGCTTAATTTGGCAACCCTTTCTAATGCAGCAGCTGGAGATATAGCAAGAGGGCCAGGTCACCTTCTTATGAGCAGCAGAGGACGGGCAGAGGAAGGGTGGGGGTAGGACAGGTGCTAAGATGTAGCCTTAAAAAATAATCTGCCCCAGTCTTGCCAGAATGCCTGCACCATCCACTGTTAGCCAGCACGGCTTTGCGCTACCAGCCCAAGCGAAAATGCAGCCTCAGAGAGAAAGCCAATCAACCATCAAACACTCCAGTGTGAATCAGTTTGCTCATTATCTGAAGGGAGGCGACTCCAGAGAGGGAGGGACTGATAAATCTTTTCCTTCACTTAGTCCCTGAAATGTTTGTCTTCAGAGCACACAGGATGGAATTTGAACTGGTCCCCTGAAGTTCTCATCCTGCGCCTCAAGTGAGAACCACAGGGTGCTTGCCACGCCCATTCTGATTAAACCAGAATCTCTTAGGAGTGGGGTCCAGCCATCATAATTTTCCCCAGTAATCTAATGTGCAGCCAAATTTGAGAACTAGTGGAAATAACAGTTCAAGGCTGGCTCTTCCTTCCTTGGTGAGGGTTGCTGTGGCCAGCAGCCTGCTCTGGCCGGGCGCCCCAAGACATCCTTTCAATGGGCTCTTCCGACACAGACATTGTTAATCTCCTTGTTTACAGGAGGGTACTGCCTTGGAGAGGTGATCTGACTTTCTCAAGGTGACACAGCAAAGTAAGGGTCCCTGGACCACCCTCCCACCCTCCCTTAACCCCAGCCCCCACTCTCACTCTGCGCTATGCTGCTTCCAAGCTGTGCAGCTTTGGATAAGACATGCCCTCTCTGATCCTGCACTCCCTCATCTGTAAATGAGAGGCAGAGATACTGTGTCCACAAGCCTCACCCAGCCCTGCCTGCCCAGGCCTGTGGCCGGCACTGTCACGTGGCAGGGGCCTCAAAGAGTGAGGGGGCATCTTGATGGACAAATGAGGACAGGAAATGGACACCTCTAGGTGTCCTGGGTGTGGTATCAGGGAGAACGATGAGTGGGGGGGGGCCTCCATGTGAAGTGGACTTTGTGGACATGAACAGCAATCCTAATCATGCCAACTGCTGACGTAAGCGCCTGGGAAGTACTTCGGAATGTGTGAGCTGAACACTAGCATGTGGCACTGCCTGTGTGCCCCCTTTGTTGCCCCTCCCCAGAAGGGAGGGAGGGGCTGTTATCATCCCAATTTATAGCTCAGAAGTCCAGGGGTGGGGTCCGATGAACCCCCCAGGCAGTCCACCACCCATCTTCACGCCTGGCCAAAGCCACTGCAGGCTACTTTTTCAACCTAGACAGCTTAAGGAGCAAACGGACGCTTGTGGTTTTTATGTTGTCAGAGACCAGGGTTGATTTTTGTTTTTTAACATTGTATTTTGAAATAATAATAGATTCCCAGGAAGTTGCAAAGATAGCACAGAGAGGCCCTGTGTCCCCTCGTCCTGTTACCCCCATCTTTGTAACTATAGTAAAATATGGCACCAGGAATTGATGTCAATTCAATGTGTGAGTGCTATTGTTATCTAGTCACACATGTAGATTTGGTGTGACCACTTCTGCAATTGAGACATGGACCTGACTATCACCACTAAGATCTCCCACC
Organism: Galagoides demidoff; assembly: GCA_963574575.1. NCBI lineage: Eukaryota > Metazoa > Chordata > Mammalia > Primates > Galagidae > Galagoides > Galagoides demidoff. Next base: position 13,814 of record CAUYQV010138288.1, read on the forward strand.
CAAACATCCCCACCGCTCACTCCCACACCCAGTCCAGAGTAGCCAGACTTAGAATCATTACTGTTAAGGTACCATAAGGTGTCCAATGGCACCCACTTGTACTTGCAGGTAGCATACAGGCCCACACTTAGTCCCCCACCCAGCATCATCACCACCTCTCTTGCTTACAGAGCCCCCAGTGTGACAGTCTGACCTGCTTAATATTAATACTTACTTCCCATCACCCTGTGATGCAAACCTGGCTTGTAGGATGGAACCAGAATTTGCCAAAAGCCTCTAAAGAGCCCAGCGGCTAAATGATTCCCTCTCCCTAAATGATTCTCCCTCCAGCCAAGGGCATGGTACAAGGGGGACACCCAGGAAAATCAGAGGACACAGCCCAGGAACCCCTGGGCCACCAGCAAACATCAGTTTCCCCTGGATTTGTTAGGCCCATGCTTCTCCATCAGGACTGATTCTACTCCCAAAGGACATATAGCAATTTCTGAAGATACTTTTGGTTGTCACAACTTAGGGGTTGCTACTGGCATCTGGTGGTAATGCTCAGGAACACCTGTCCCCCAACAGTTACGCGGCCCCAAATGTCAACAATGCTGAGGGTGAGACATTCTGATTTAGGCCCTGGTGAGCTGATGTTTGTTTCCTGCAGTTGGAGACGCTCCTAAGAGGCTGTTCAGTCACTAACATTCCCAGCAGAGGTGACGTGAGCAGCCAAACTCCCTGGGATGGAGGCAGAGCATTGGGGCAACCCAGCCCCCACCACTAGCTAGTTAGCCAAAACTCACTATCTAACTAACCCACCCCAAGTCTCTCTCCCCTAGCATGGTTGAAGACTGTCACAACAATTGAGACCAAGGTACTATGGCATCAAGGACCAACAGGCGGACAGGGTTTCCTCCTAAGGACAGTGCTGCCACCTCTGCCCCCTGCCCCACATTCCAACTGGGTAACAGAATGCGACTTTGGATACAAACATTTTCATACAAACGCCATTTTAATGTATAAAACAAACCTCACTTACATACATAAATATAATCTGGGGGCATAAATAACATAAGAAAATAAGAGATGTACATATCAAAATAAATTACTCATAAATATCAAGTTGGAAACTAAGTGCTGGGAAAGGGCTCAGACTCTCCCCTGCTGCTGCCCCCAGCAAGACTTGGGCCTTTCAGATCTGTCCTTTTTTGCTTTTTCAATCATACATACAGGCTGACATAGGGCGGGAGGCTGGGAAGCCTCAGTGCACAAGATGGCAAGTGAGGAGGGGCAGAGGGTTAGGCCAGCCAGGGAAATGGAGGCAAGTGACCCAGGAGGACAGCAGTCTGTTCTCAAGTCAGTACCCACAGCCCTACCTAAGGGGAGGTACAGGAGATAAGGAAGGGGTGTAGGCCTGCAGGCTTTCATGTCAAAGGGCCCTCTATATCCACATGGCCTGGGCAGATCTGATTCCCTGGACACCCCCCAGAATGACTGGGGCCAGGATGAGTTGCTGGAATTGGTGGACAATTGCTTCACTACTTGTCCCTCTGAGCTGGGGGTAGAGGTGAGATAGCTCAGCCATCTACCTTAGGATAACTGGCCCTGGTTATCAAGAAAAGAAAAATTATCCATCCTAGAATCAGCCTCAGTGGGACTTGTCAAGATTCCCTGCAGCTGGAAGGCAGCCCTGGGGAGGGTACACTGTCCTTGGAGTTGAGATCTGATCCATTCTCACACGGGCTCACATTTACCTCATGTCTCACAGGGCTGATCACCTGTATATGAGTTTAAAAGGCCTGCTTGTCTCCTGGTTGCCCCTGCTGGAAACGATGAGAAAAAATTATACAGAATTTCAGCTTGATATAAGAATTTTTCCTAAGGGAGTAGTTCCCCGTTGGTGGAGGTATTCAAGCAGAACCAGGTTAACAGAGCGGCTTGTCCAGCAATCTCCAAGGAGTGGGATGGGGGCTCGGGTAGCAGCTGGGTGGGCAGAGGGCTTACAATTTTATGATCATACAAGTCTATCCACTAGAAACTGGCACAGCCAATATAAAGTTCTGCATAGGTACAACTTCTAATGTTTCTTCCTAACGCTAAACAGAACACAGACTCAGGATTGCCCCGGAGGCACAGCCAGAACCTTGTCATTTCTGAAAGCTGGGACTCTTCACCACGCCCAGTCTGGTGGCGATCCCAAATGGATCCATGCTGTCAGTTTCCAGGGGCAAAGAGAACATGTCAGATTCCAGGTGGTCTCGGAGGTCCCCGGGCTCTGCTGGGGTCACGGGCAGCATGGGCAGGAAGTGAGAGAGCGGCAGAAAGCCCCTGCCCTTGTACAGCTGCCTCTGCCGGGCACTGCTCAGAGAGACGGGCAGGCGGTGCTTCTCAGACCAGTAGACGTTGTAGCCGTCTGGCCGGATCTCCTCCTTGAAGGCACAGTCTTCCTCCGAGTACTGAGGCTGCGAGGAAACAGGCAGCCTATGAGCATGAGCAAGCAGGGACCCCCAGGTCTGGCACGACCTCAGTGGAGGAAAAGCACGGGTGTCCCTGGCAGTCTTCGTGAGTAGATCTCGTATGCTTTTATATACACGTTACATGTGAGTATATGTACATTGATATAAGCACATATAATGCATGTTATATTATACATTACAGATATTTACATACCTTTATACTTTGTAACCTGTATGCATGTACACGCATACTTCAGGTATATACTTCATATAGATCCCTAATATTTTCTTTTTCTTTTTTTTTTTTGAGACAGAGCCTCAAGCTGTCCCCCTAGGTAGAGTGCCGTGGCATCCAGCTCACAGCAACCTCCAACTCCTGGGCTCAAGAGAGTCTCCTGCCTCCACCTCCCAAGTAGCTGGGACCACAGGCGCCTGGCACAATGCCCGGCCATTTTTTGGTTGCAGGCTCGTCATTGTTGTTTGGCGGGCCCGGGCTGGATTAGAATCCGCCACCTTAAGTGTATGTGGCTGGCGCCTTAGCCACTTGAGCCACAGGTGCCGAGTCAGATCCTTAATATTTTCCATGAAATCACTCACTTTTTAAACTGAGTCTTGTTCTGAAAATAATATCCATAAAATCATCAGCATGAGATGTATATTTCTCCCACCTTTTACATTAAACTTACAGCTACCCCCACTAAAAAACATTCCTGGTATTCCACTGACATCGGACTTTGAGAAACACTGTTAAACCACATCCTCATTTTAGGATCAGTCTTTTTTATTAAGATTATGTGTAATCCACTAGGCATTCCCCATCCAGCCAGAAGTCCCTGGGAACCTTTCTAATTCCAAGGCTTTTTGTCAGATGCAGCTGTAGGAAACATCAGCCCCCTCTGGCTTTTCATTCCCTCACCCAGAGCCTCCCAGGCGGCAGCCCCTCCCCCCTGCCAGGCCTGGGCCTGCACCCAGCAGGTGGCCGGAAGTGTGTGCCGAGGGAAGCTGGTCCCTGGTCCCAGAACATTCCTAGTCCACGGGGTTGAGAGGTGCCAGTGGGCAAATGCTGTCCCAAGCGGTTGTCATTACCCCTTGGGGACACAGAGGACAGACTAAGGCAAGGGCCACAGGAAAGGCCCTGCAGTCTGCTTTACAAAACTCTGCAAAGGTCACTGAACTGCAGGTGGGTGAGCCAAGTGCTGATAAGCCTGATAAGGGTAATTGCAGGGCCCACAGCTCCTGCTGGGCTGCAGCCAGGCGGCAAAGGAGACTTCTCCGGAACTCCCAAATATTGATAAACAAGGGAGGAAAGCCCAAAGGCCTGGGAGACCACTCTTTACTCTGCCTGTTCTTTGGGAGACATTAGTATTACCCATTCTCCAACAGGAAATGAAACGATTTCCAGTGAGTCCAACAATGTGGAATTTCGATTAAAAAAAAAAAAAAAGGAACAGAAAATATCTTCCATTTGTGTCAGGCCCTGTGCAGAGGGCCTAGAGCACAAAAGATTTTAAGTGACACTCCTAACCCCAGTTTGGATTGGAGTAGAATGGCCGTTGGACTCCATGCCAGTGTCTCCCCCCCCCCCCCCAGTTATAACTAAGTATCAAAATAACTGAAAGTTTCAAGGGTAGGTCTGGAAGCGACTTTGGATGTCCGCTTTCAGCAATGCTGACCACCTCCTGTCTTTGCCATCCTTTGAGACAGGGCTCAGCCACCAAACTTAAAGCGGTATTCTGAGTAAACGGAATGGACGTCAGGGGCACAAAACAATTTTGAGACTCTAAAGTGCTTTGTCCCGCGATTCACAAAGGGGCTGGTTGGGCGGGGGTGAGGGGTAGGCCCCGCCTCTGCATCTTCTCTGGGGCGGGGGCACCGCGAAGGCCCCTACTCCCGCATTGGATTCCCGGCGGCGTGGGAGGCCCTGCGGGGACCTCACACAGCCTCCTCTGCGCACAGGGCGCGGGAGGGGCGAGGGCTGGTCCTTTGAACGCCTTTGTTCCCAGCGACCAGAGCCCCGGCGCTTCCGGCCCCGAGACTTCTCTGTTACCTGGGCCTTCTCTGCCCGCCCTCCAGCCTACCCCCTCCCCAACAAAAGCGTTTACAGGGCAGGTGAGCCCAACTGGAGGACAAGCACGCCCCTGGAAAATTATCCCAGGGCAGCTCCATCTTAATCCACACCATTTTCCTGGGAGATAAAAATTATTTTTTATAAAATCTCACCAATCCTAAATCCACTGTTCTCTTTTCTCATTTAGTTGATTATTGGTTTTTTTAAGGAGAAGATGTAAGTTACGGATATACTTTTTTTTCCCCTTATACTTGGAGGAAAAGGAGGCGAGGACCACACACGCGCAGGCCCAGCTGAAAAGGCCCGAGGTGGGTTTTCCTGTTTAATATCAAAGGGAGTCAAATAATGGGTTTCCGCGCCCCCGCCCCGGCTGGGCCGGTGGTTGGCTCAAATGGAAATGTAAAGGCAGCTGCCGCCCATTCCCCAGCAACTAACTGGGACCATACATTTCCGTGGAAATTAGTCGGACCTCGCCTTAATCGGTCCTAGCAATCGGCCACTATAAGTTCCAGGCCAAAGCAGGGCGGGGGGCGCCCTTCTCCCCTAAGCCCCCGCCCTGGGACAAGCTTAGGTCCCGCGCCCCGACGCATCCCGTCCCGTGGGGACACTCACCAGCCCCTGCATCCTGCCGTCGGCGCCCATGCAGAGGTACCGCGCGCTGTGCACGCCTTTGATGGCCACGGTCCGGAGAGCGACGGCCCTGATTTCCAGCAAACCTGGGCGCAAGGGAAGCGATAAGCTGCAGCCGAGGCCTGCAGGGCCCGCAACACGTGGGTGCGGTCGGTCCACGCGCTTGTGCCCCTCCCTGGCTTCCCGTGCTGTCTGGGGGCCAAGACAGGGATTGTAACTCCAAGGTGCCAAAACCTGGGGTTTCTGGGAGTAGAGGGGTCCGTGGGCGCCGAGGGAGAGCAAAGGAAGGAGGGCGCAGGTGTGGGGTGTGGGTCGGGGGACGCGGCGGGCACTCACTGTGTGCACTCTGGCCCCGCGCGCAGTCTACCGCACCGTCAGTGCGTACGCGCAGGAAGCAGCTGGAGAGGCCGTGGGGGCCGGCGGTGTACAGGTGTCGCAGGCGGATGGGCTCACCCCAGCCGTAGTGCACGTGAGGGCCGGCATCCGAGAAGGCCAGCGGGCGCCCGGCCGCGGCCAGCCAGAAGCTGGCCAGGACCAGGGCGCCGGCTACCACACGCCCTCTCAGCCCGCTGGGCATGGCACCTCCGTGGGGCTCCGAGCCGCTGCAGAGGCAAGGGTGCTGTAGGCTGGGCGGCGACTGGGATGCGCTGCGTAGCTGTGTGTGCCGGGTTGTGTGGCCGCGGCGTTGGAGCCAGCAGTGCACTCCCAGCGCCTGGGCGCACAGCGCTCCTGCTCCGACGGCTCAGTGGCTCCCGGCCGGCAGCTATATATAGCGTCTTCGTGAACCCGCGAGTAGGTGAGGGTGACACCCGAGCATTTCTTATCAGGATTGCATCAAGCCTCCGCCTCCCGCACACACCCACTCACACCCCGCCTCCAGCCCCTGCCCCTACTCCCCTCCCAGGCCCGGGCTGGCAGGAGGCGACTGTTGGTACCTCCCCTGGTGACCCCGCCCAGGCCGTTCAGATCGGGGGAGTGGAGTCGGGGGAGGAGGTCCTCCTTTGCAGCAGAGTTTGGGAGAAGTCCTCCCCACCGCTCAGCAGCCCCGTCGTTGTTGTCTAGGAGAGTTTGATTTTGTAAAGCAAAAAAGTAGACACTTGAGTCCCTCCGCCAGGCCACAGGCTCCCCAGTGGATGCGCCGGGGTGAGGCAGGAGCCCCAGGGGTAGAGTTTGGGGAGCACAGAGTTTTGCCTCCTTTACCCGTCGCGCCGGCTTTGGGTCCTTTCCTCCTAAAAGACCACACTCACTACTTCTCCCCCCATTCCTAGCCCCGTATTATCTCCTGACGTCAAAACCGTCCATTAGACTGTCCCCCTGCGGTTCGGACCTTCTCACGTCCTCTCGGCTTTATCTTCTAGCGTTCCCGCCCCCTGGCCCCTTTTCTCCGGGTAAATTACCCCCGACGGGGGGCCAGGCGCGATCTCAGCCAGCGGAGAAACAATGGGAGGGTCTGCAGCCCGGCGGGCGCTAGATGGCGCCGCGGCCTTGGTGCCGGCTCCGGGCGCTCCCGGGCCGCGCGCCCCCTGCACGGCCCGGCTCCTCCTCGCGCCCCGCGGCCGTCTGGAGGTGGGAGCTAAAAGCGTGGCCCTTGGGAAGATGGCTTTCGGGCAGGGTACGCTGACAAGCTTTGGTGTTGGTAAACTCCGACTTCCCAGCGTGGAGTCGGGGGCGCAGGACTCCGTTTTTGAGGTGCCTATGTCGGTGGACCGATCCTCGGGTCCCCTAACTGCAGGGGCCGCGCGGTCGGGGAGGTCGGCAAGAGCCCTACTTGGTGTGGAGGGGCCGAGAACTAGTGATGGGCGCTCCTGGCGTCGGGTCAGGCGCCAGGTGAGGAACCACTGCATCTAGGGAATACCCGCCAGGGGAGAAGAGGTCTTCCTAGGGCACTTTGGCTTAACGTGATTCTTTCTCATTATTTCTCCAGCCCCTCGCCTCCTAGGTATGGGGCCTCAGGAGTCTGCGTCTGGGGAAAGAGCCATGCTGGCCCCAAGCAAAAGCAAGGGGAGGGCAAGTGCTGGAGACGCAGCACAGAAATGCCAGGACGAATGAATTTCAACGAGCAAAGGCCACGTTCATACAGTGACTGGCGTTAATGACGGAGCCCGCAGAAAATGTCACGGGGAAAGTCTTCACAAAAAGACTTCATCCCGAAAGCTTTCCAGACTAGGGACCCCCACGCTGTGTGTCTCGGTTCAGAAAGCCATGGCTTCTGTTAAATCTAATTACTTCCCCCTGGTGCCTTTAAATCGACGGCGGCTCCTATTAAACTTAATTGCCCTCCCCTGCAGCTTTCGTTTTAAAGATCCGTGATAAATGCTTGATAAATGTGGGGCTTGAGGAGGGGGGCAGCCGCTGCACCAGAGGACATGACCCAAATCCGGCCAGGGAGGGGGTAGACAGCGGCCTCTGTCTCCACCCCCATCCCTCTGCTGTGCCTTCTTGGGACATAGAAAGAGCGTGACCATGAGATCCCCAGCTGAGGGGGAAAAAAGGGCTGCAGTGGACCTGCCTGGAGGGCTTCCTCTATGCCACAGGCCCTGTTCTAGGCACTTTATGGGCGTTGTGAGCTTAAATTTTCATGAGAACCTTCATGGTACTCTAGTCTCCCCCTCCCCTCACCCCCATGGAACAGGTGAGAAACAGGTCCCCCAGAGACGTGGCCGGGTATCCCAGGGCCATAGGTCCTGTAAGTGGTGAAACTGAAAATTGAATACAGTTGGGCTTGTAGACCCAGCTGCACTGCATCTCAGGAGGCACCGTGGCCTCATCTTGGGGCAGAGGTCCTGGTCAGATGCCCTTTGGAGGCATCCACGGCTGGCCACTCTGGGCAATTCATGAATTGCTGGCCTGCTGCCTCCTCAAGTTGCTTTGGGGCTGGTCTTGAGGGTCATAGGGACGGGGAACACAAAGGGCCTGGAATTTAGTTCATGAAGTAATGACAGCCTGGCTCGGCGCCTATGGCTCAAGTGGCTAAGGCGCCAGCCACATACACCTAAGGTGGCGGGTTTGAATCCAGCCCCGGCCCGCTAAGCAACAATGATGGCTGCAACTAAAAAATAGCCAGGCGTTGTGGCCAGCGCCTGTGGTCTCAGCTACTTGGGAGGCGGAGACAGGAGGCCCCTCTTGAGCCCAGGCATTGGAGGTTGCTATGAGCTGCGATGCCACAGCACTCTACCCAGGGGGACAGCTTGAGGCTCTGTCTCAAGAAAAAAAAAAAAAAAACTAGAAGTAATGACAGCCTGTCCTGAAGGTCAGCGAGGTACTAGGCATCTGGTAATCACAGCAGTGCTCTGAGGGTTCACGTGAGATCCTGCTGCACGTGGGGAAAGGGAGGTTCATGGAGATGGTCAGGAAGGTGTCGAGGTAGGCTGAAGCTTAAGCTGGGTGTTTGCTGGGACTCCCTGGAGTGTGTGGCTGGAGGAAGCCAAGCGGGGCAGAGGGAAGGGCAGCGCTGGCCAGCAGGGGGCGCTGTAGTCAACCATAAGAGCTCTCCCGGGCTCTGTGCGCACCTGGACCCCTGAAACCCGGTTGGCGCTGCATTGGGCTGACTCTGATTTTTCACGATGCATTGGATTTGCTCCAGGTGACTAAGCCTGCAGAATCCCCAGTCTCCATTCACTGAGAAGTGTGAGCAATGGCGAGTGGGGTCCAGGGCACCCTCTGCTGTTAGCCCAAGCAGGAATCCAGGGGTCTTCTGCTCAAATGATCAGAAGGGCTTGAATTGGTGGCTTTGTTCTGGATTTGATGTCAGCTGAGTTTTTTTTTTTTTTTTAACTGCTGGGTTGAACGATAAAACCTTTTTCTGGGACCTTCCCCCTTCCATCTGAGGGTGCTGAGGTTGCTGCTTTCTGATTGTGGCAAGTGAACGATTTTCATGATTTCTAAACCTGTGTCCCAACATCTAAGAAAATCTTGTTCAGCTTTACTTCCAGCTCTCGCTTTATGAAGGGAATAGTTTTAGTTTTATTTTACAATTAGAATTTTACATTACACTATCAAATGTACATTCTTAGTACATAAGCACTCCCCTGGGCCCCTGTCAAATCCCCTGTCTGCACCTTGTGATGGAAAATTATTTTGTAATTAGAGAAAGGTCTGGGGGGTGAAGAAGGGAAGAGGAGGGGGAGGCCGGTGGAGGAAGGGTAATCAGGAGGGGGGGAACCTCACCTATGGTGCATATTGCAAGGGTACATGTCAAATCTATTAAGAGTAGATGATAAATGTCTTTATACAATAATTGAGATAAAGGCTATGTTAACCAGTTTGATGTAAGCATTTCGTGGCTCAATCGGCTAAGGCGCCAGCCACGTACACCTAAGGTGGCAGGTTCAAATCCCCAGCCCGGGCCCGCCAAACAACAATGATGGCTGCAACCAAAAAATGGCCAGGTGTTGTGGCGGGCGCCTGTGGTCCCAGCTAC